>QEOT01004489.1:105989-120653 GCA_003123785.1 Pterocarya stenoptera
TGAGTTTAACATCTAGAAACCTTAATTTGTTTAATCATTTGGTATACTTATTAAAACTGATAACATTCAAGATTAATAGTACTTTTAATTTCCAATTAGGTAACATTCTGTTTTTTATGCATGCATACAGATTTACTAGACCAGAGGGAGGTATCTGTTTATGGTCAGCAATGGGTACTTCTAGTTCTTGACCAATGTTTTGAATACCGATTCGGTCGAAGATGCATTGAAATGAGATATTTCGATACCGGTACCGTTTCGGAGTAGTTTATATATGAATAAATTATATATAAAAATTATATTCTAAAATAATAATCTATATATGAATAAATTATATATAAATATATGTATAAATTATAAATAATTTAGTCTGAATTGGAGGATCCAAAAATAAGCATGCAGTTTAAAGAAATGAAATTAAAAAAAATAAATAAATAAATAAAGGCCAAAATCTGTATATCAGCCAGTAGCGGCCAATTCAGTCGAAATTTTGCTCAGTACCAAACAAGGGTCTTCTATATACCGGCTACCCGGCCAGTACGGCATATTTCGACCATACCAGCGAGTACGAAACGAAATTCATAACATTATTCTTGGTTGCTTTCTTCTGAGAAGTAGTCTAGACATTTATCTTGACTGACTTTTGCTATTATTACATCAATAGGTAAATTCTACATTATTTCAATCTCTGCAAATCATATTCGCTGATGTCGAAAAAATCATACAAGAGAAATTGTCATTCTTGGTCCGCTGTGATGATTCAAATCTCAATCAGTGTGGTCTAGAACCCCCGGCAATGGTTTGGTGCAACAGTGCTTGCAAAGTTTTGAATTTTGTACTGTACCAGCCGAGACTGCCGAAATATACATTTTTTGTTGCGTAGCCGGTACAGAAAATGATATAGTTTCTTATCGGTCAGAATTTTGGTTGTTTTGGCCCTTACCAGCCAATATTTCGACTTACTTTTTTCTTTCTTTTTTTTTCATTTTTTCAAATTGTAAGCTCATTTTTTGACCCCCTAATTCAGACCAGACTATTTATAATTTATATATAATTTATTCATATATAGACTATTATTTTAGAATATAATTTATATATTTATATATAATTTATTAATATATAAACTATTCTGAAACGATATCCAAAAAGGTACCGGTACCAAAATATCTCATTTCAATGCCTCGACCAAAACGGTCACCAAAGCGGTATTCAAAACATTGAGTATGTGCGTCCATGACAGTGAATGAGAAATAAGTGCAGAGAAAATAAAGAGAGAGAAACATCCAGATTTATATAGTTCGGCATAATGCCTATGTCCACGAGAGTTTGGGGAGGGCATATATACTATAATATGAATATTTTACAATTAATATCTCGTTTCTCACTGTACAAAAGAAATCGACGATCTGTCTGTTGGAGGAAATCTTCTCCATGGAGTGTTCATCAAGTGGTTGAAAAATCTCTCTCTTTAAGTCGTTTGGCCGCTTGTTATTTTTATCAGACCCTCTTTTCACGTGCACCTCGGTAGTGGCGAGGAACGTCCGCTTTGCGTGTCTAACATCTTTCCCTCATTTCCGCTTTTTCCTTTCCCCCCTTATCATTTCCTGTCTGACATCTTCTCTCTTATTATTTCCTCATTATCCTCATTTCCTCTCTCTCATCTTCTAGTAGTGGCCTTTAGGTAGGCTAAGCTTGGTCTTTAATCCCTTTCAACAATGGGGGAACCAGCAGTTTTTCTTAGGGAGTCAACTTTTCTATCGCACAAGATGTTTGTGTAAAATGAAAAAATATTACAAAATCATAAAACATATATAAAATTAAATCTCAATAATTTGCCAAATAACATAGAAATAAAATTTTTAAAACACAACTTAATGCCTGTTTCAAATTTTTCATGACAATATGTCATAAAATAATATTCATCCATTATTATTTTTGTAAATATGAAATATTTAGAAATTGTTTTCTTCGTATAAACTATCAAGTGATCTTTTAGAATATCATCTTTGATTCTAATATCTAAGTTAGTTTATCAAATTTTATGTAAAATCTATCTATTTTGGTGTCACATTAAGCATAAAATACTACAATTGAGATCTTAAATAAACTTTTTATTGCTCAATGAAGTTTAGAGGATAAATCATTTCTACTATTTTTCATATAAATCATCAATCTTAAATAGTTTTTCTGATATTTTCACTTTGGATTCTATATTAAGAAATTTAATATTGTATAATAAAAAATTTTTGGGGTCAATGTTAATAGTTTATTATTTCTCCATATCGTAGTTTTAATTTAATTTTAGTATAGCCACATCCTTAAAAATAGATCATATATAGAAATTATACAAAATCTAGGAATTATAGAAAAAATTTAGAGAAAAATATTTATATGTATATTGAAATTTTATAAAATTTTAGAATGCCTATGGAAATAAAGAAATTATATATATATATTTTTTTAGGATCAATTTCTATATACATAAAATTATAAGTAAAATTTTGGGTGAAGCTATATGTAGATCCGCTACTGTGGCTTTCAATATGATACCAAATACGTAACACATATCTCTCGCAACCCTCCTATCTTTCTTCGATTTGCAGTTTCATGCGAGGCCAACTTGTAATGACGATGCCAGTGTAGAAGTCAGGGTAGGATAGCACAGCAGTATTTTCAAGCTTATCCAGAGCCTGCATCAAAGCCACTGTTCGAAATTTGACGTTTCAATTAATGGCTCTCTTATTTTTTTTATATTTTCTTTTTCTTAAATGCGTAAACTTCTGCGCCTACGTAACTTTTTTTTTTTAAACGAAGATACGTAGGTTTGAATAATTAGTTGGGAAGAAATAAATTGAAATTAAATTAAAAATTAAATAAATTATTGATATAATATTATTATTATTTAAAAATTTTAAAAAAATTAAATTATTTATTATATTTTATGTAAAAATTTATGAAAATTATAATAAAGAGGTTTTGATTCAAGTTATCAATTTTGATAGGATTTCTTGGATTGGCTAACACAATATTGGCATTAGACTAACTAAATGTCAACGTATCTAATTCATATTTTCGTTATGCATGAGTAAAATCTTTTATATTACACTAATCAAATCACTAGAGCTTAACATATGAACTACAGTAAATGAAACTCTCCAGTCATTATTGACTAGACACTATTTACTCACCAATATAATATTTTAATCATTTTCAATAATCATTATATTTTAATCTTATATCAGGTGCACAAGTTTTGAAGTTTTTAACCCAATATCATACATTATAAATATAAATGTTACTTTCTATTTCCTTTCTATTTTGTAATATCTTACATTCATTTCAACAATCTCTTCGTTATTTTAATGTCTATATTATCTAATTATTTTAAAGTTTATATTATTCATTTCAATTTTGATAAATAGTTTGTTATTTTCTATTTTATTATATTTTATTAATAATAATTAAATTATGAAATTAAAATTAAATTATTAATTAATATATAATTATATTTTCTATTATTTTAAATAAAAATTAAATTATTAATTAATCTATGACGTAGATTTATAAAATATTACAAATAAAATTTTTTGTATAATATTATTAAAATATATAGTATTGTATTATTATTTTAATTTTAAAATAATTAATTTAATATAAATCCACCTCATTTAAATGAAACTTGAAGTTATACTTACGGCAATTCTAACGTGGCGCAACAGACATCCCACATAATCTACTTCCCCCGAGTCATTTCTGACACGTGTATCGACATTCCAGCTAAGAACACGTCGACACGTCCACATCACGTACCATAAAGGTTGGTCCTGCAACTTGACATGCTGAGCTGTTATGCCTGAGAAAGTACTCCACTTGTCAGTGCCAGACTTAAAATAAGAAACCCCTGACCCACCCCCTATAACAATTACACGCGTCAAGGCAGCGACGAAGTACGTAGCTTTCTTTGTCTGGAAGTCGGGATTCGCGGGGACAGCAAGATCTCGCACCACGTGTCCGTAATTCTGCCAGTTTGTTGGAACGTACAGCTATTACCAACGGGTGAGAGAGACGAACACGTGTCGAAGTGTTGGCTCTTCATGCACGTGCGCCACGTGGTCGCTTGAGAACTCGAAGAAAACCTTAACCAATGCTTAAAAACATTTTACCAGGCGGTTTCGGCCGATCACACGACCCTAAAATCCGCGTTTCCGCTGAATAAATTCGAATTAATTTTGGAAGATGGTGCCAGCAACCGCCCTCCTCACCTTCTCGGCTTCCGCCGCGTGGCTATTTCCCTTTGCTTGATCCCCTTCCTCCTATTTCTCCCCTCCCTCTGCCTCTTAACCCTTAAAATCTGAACCCAAACCCTATATTTTTTATAGCTTGGATGGAAAACACGACGATGTTCCTTTCTTTTGTGTTGCTCCAATGAAACTTTTCTAGTTTGTGACTTTTGTGTGCTTGAGTTTTGCGCAATGGTGGAGGTTTCGGAGAATACTGGATTGAAGGAGGAGGATGAGATCGAGCTGGATCTAGGGTTGTCAATCGGAGGGAGTTTTGGAAAGCCAGAGAAATTGAAGCCGGTGAAGAAGATTCATGTTCTTTCGGTTGATTCGAAATCTGACGGGTATGGTGTGGATGTGAAGGAAAAGCATCCTGGTTTTTCAAGATCCAGCGAGTCCCCGAGTTTCGCAAAAGATGCGGGGACTGTGGACTCGCAGGCGAAGCGGAAGATGCATGCGTTACGGAGGTATGAAGCGAAGAAAAAGAGAGAAGAGAAGCAGCAACAGAAGAGGGGTACGTGTAGAGCGAGGAATGGACAGTACCGAAACGAGTGTCAAATAGAGGAGGAGCAGCCGGCTTGTAAGAAAGAGAGGACGGACGACGGTATGATGAATGTGAATCTGAACGAGAGCGATGATGAAATGCAAATGCTGCTTCAGCAGCAGCAGCACCGGCACAATGACGTTCCGAATCCAGTCCCGTTTCAAGCCTTGGCGGCGATGGTACAGTATCCGTACGCGCCTGTACAGTACGTGCCGTTCACGAACACGAACGGGCGCTTGGGTCTTCCTTGCGTAATGCCGTGTTGGGCTCCCGTTGGTGGCGGGTTAGAGCCATCGGCGTCGTGCCGGAGTTTCAGGCCGTACAAGGGGAATCAAATGCCGGGACTCAAATTGTCCAATGGGTGCAAGTTGGAGCTAAATGGCGAGAAAGATGGAAGGAATAGGAAAACGGGGTCGTATAGCTCGCCAATTTGCAGTTCCTCTGCGGGTTCGGAGGAGCGCAGTTCTTCCCACGAAGGAGGTACCGATCTCCTGTTATTTCTTTTGTTTTGTTTTTGAAAATCTATCACTATGCCCATAGTTATTTATTCGTTACATTTTTTTTAATGTTTTAGACTCGTTTGGACGCAGAGAGGAGTTGAGTTAAGTTTTAAATGGTAATATTTTGTAGATTTTATTAAGATATGTTAACTCTTTTTAAATTAAGATGAATTTAATTTTTTAGATTGAAATGTATAAAATAAGTTTATATGAGTTCAATTTTTTTTATAAAAAATTAAAAAAAGTAAGTAGTCTTATCAATGATTGTTTTAAGATAAGTTAAGATGATTTTTAAACACAACAATGTCTTAGAATTGGCACTTGAAAGAATACCCATAACCATTCGATTTGTTTAGCCCCAAAATAAATGTAGTGTAATTTAGTCTCGTTTGATTTTATAATTTTTTTCAACTCATATCATTTATTTATTACAATTTTTTTAAATTTTCACACAAAATAAAATAAATAATTTAATTTTTCAAATTCAAAAATAAAAATAATATTTAAAATATATATTTTAATAATATTTTATTCAATTTTTAATTTTAATCTCAATTTAATTCGTTTCGTCATCTCTTCTACTAAAACAAACAAGACTTAATCACATCTTTTCACGATTGAATCCTTAGAGCTTTAGCATTGGCTTCATCAAACCATTTTCAAATTTTGATGAAAATTGCATATTTTTCATAAATCTAAAACTTCTTTAGCCATAACTCCACATTAAAATAGTCAAAATAATAATATAATATTATTTTTTAATAATAATATTCTTAATTTTTTTTTTCATATTTTGCAATTACACTAACTATATGTTAATTAATAATAATATTTCTTCATTCACATATTTCAAAGTTGAACACAAAAATAAGGTGAAAGGGTGTTCGGAAAAAGTGAAAACCGTGAAATATAGAAACTGAAAAGCAAAGCAATTGGGATAGATTTTACAATAAAATATTACTTTTGAAAATGAACAATATAACTTCAAATTTGAAGATATATTTGAAATTATTGTAACTCATAGTTCAATTTTTTACCTTTTTAAGAAGTCAATGTAAATTATTTTATCTACAGTTTTTCAAATTTTGAGATGCATTAACTTCATGCCAGTGCTCTTACATTTGAGAATGGGAAGTGTTTCATTTCAAATGGGAGGATTTGCTTAATGTGTCTCTGTTACTCGGGCCTAGAAAGATTAATGAGTAATTCCATATACGTCTTTTCAGATATGTATTCCCGTGCATTCTTTTTTAAAGTAAGGGAAATTTATCATTATATATATATTTTTTTTTATGTAAGTTTCAAATTAACTATTTTTTCAAAATCACTAGAACTGCAGATACTGTTTCTCTAAAAATATTAATGTGTATAAGACCTAGGGGAACTTAAAATTTTCATAAGAAAAAATAAGTAAATACTAAAGATGAAAGGGAAAAAATGATACTAAAAAAAAGACCTTGCTTGGTATGAATCGTTCTAGCTAGTTTGAACTCTGATGCATGACAGAAATCAAACCAAGCAAGTTTCTGATGCATAGTGTTGATCAGTCAATCTGAACTCCCTAAATTGATCGTCGTATCATCATGTGTACGTACGTAGGACTAGGATTCCTTTTTCCCACTAGTAGTGTCTTCTCTACTCGGAACGTGAAGTAACCATATAGATTCGTGCTTTTGGATGTAGTACTTAAATTTGCAGCCTATTATTGCATTAGCTAATTCTTGGAAATGATATTTGTAGCTTCCACGCATTTGTTTTTAAAATTGAATAAATCTGAAATGCATATGAAAAATTTATTTTAATGGTGGATCTACGGACCCTAAAACTATATCTAATATTACTATTCTTCCATAAATACACAATTACTGTTCATTTGAGCATCCAAAGTATATGTCCATTTTACCTTGTAAGAAGAATATCAGACTTCCAACTCCAAGATAGGTTTAACCTGTTGTACCTTTATCTTTCCAGGTGTTAGTGGCGGCAGTGACTCCAGAAGCCAGTCCAGTACTCATTCCTCACCAGAGAAACTTCAGTTAAAGGGTCAGAAAGCATACCATACCAAGGGGCAGTCAGAACACGATTCTTCCTCTGAACCTGTAGAATCCGACACTGGCAATATTAGTGATAGGACATCTATCCCCATTGAGAAAGTGGTTCATTCGGATACTGCCCATCAACCTAGCCCAGCTAGACCTATGGAAGAAGCCATGCCAGAAACTGAAGCAAAACCAAGTGATCACGGGCACATTTCAAATGCTGAAAATGGAAACCCTAATTATCCAGTGAAAGAAGCCAAGACAAACATGGCCAGAAAGCCTCCCAAACCAAAGACTGGTCACCAGAACCAAAATACCCCTTCTCTTCCTCAAATGCCTTATGTATCAACCACTGGGAATGGTCCAAATGGGAAAACCATTACTGGATTCTTGTACAGATATACAAAATCGGAGGTTAGTATCATCTGCGTCTGCCATGGAAGCTCATTCTCACCAGCTGAGTTTGTGCAGCATGCTGGAGGCACGGATGTCTCCTATCCCTTGAAACATATTACCGTCATTCCTTCTGCCTTTGGATGATGCACTGAGCCCTGATCGATAATTGGTATGGATGGGGATCAATCACAATGCAGGATATTAGTGGGTATATATATACTCAAGTTGGTGGAGCCTAATTCCCTCTAATGAACGGTACAGAGACTCGCATCTATTGCATTTTGATTCACCCTTTCTTTTAGCTTCTTTAACATCAAGTGCATTTTGTAGAGTTGATGTCGTATTCAAAGCATGAGGTCTGCAAATCCTCTTCGCTCGAATCTTGGTTTGAAAATGTTTGTGAATAGTAGTAAAAAAGTAAAGAAAAAGTAATAATAGGATATTGAATAATTGTGAAAAATAATGAATAGTAGTAAAAAATAATAATAATATAAGAAATAATAGCGAGGTATATATTCTAAGAGTACCTCGGATACTTTCAATACCCAAACGTGAATAGTATTATTATTTATTATTTTATTATTATTATTTACTTATTTTTATTACTATTCATTATTTTTTACTACTATTCAATATTTTATTATTACTTTTGTACTACTATTTACAAATATTTTCTATTTTCAACACCTGTCAAGCATTCTCACTATCCAAACGCATGTCAGTTACGTATATACATGCGATAAATGCTTTGGGACCCGAATTTGGGTCCCGAAGATGTGTCCCGAATGGGACTTTTATTTTTATTTTATTTTTTATTTTTACTGAGTGATTAAAAAAATATTTTTAAATGATGTTGTGAATTTTTTATTTTTTTTAAAAGTGTTTATGATGATTAAAAAAATACATAAAAAAATAAAATGAAAATGAGAAAAAAAAAAAAATTTTAACCTATTCGGTGGCTTCTCGGGCTACATCTCTTGGGAGATGTAGCAGTGCCCATATACATGCAGACCACTCGGCATGATGGTGTTCCCCCTCCAGAAAAAAAATAAAATAAAGCTTTTGGAAGTTAATTGGAGCATTTACAATTTTTGCAAAAACTTCTTTCGTTTTTTCAGTGGTTGATGATAAATATGGAATTAAATGAACATTTGTGATCAATAGTACAAGTGCATGCTAAAGGAAGAGATACATGAAGTCGATACACATGAGAGTTTGATCTCTCAATTTCATTTGAATTAATGATAGTCTTTTAATACAATTAAAGACAAGCTATCTTAGTTATTTTGATAAATGAAATAATCAAGACCTCGATCATAATTTTACGTTTTGCTCTGACCAGATGTTATCAATTATTTAGTGACATGATGGTCTATAAACCAATGAGAATATCTTCCCGCAGGGCACCACCGGTCTATCCTAAAAAACGGCATCCAATAAAATTATTACACGTATGCACTATATTTAACTACTGTGTGGTCGCGGTGCAGTGGATTGAGAGAAATGAAATTTTTCTCCCGTATCCCATTTCCCTTCCTCCCACTCTCTCCTTCTCCCTCGTGAACGAATCCCTCTGAGCCTGGAGATCTCCAGCTAGAGAAACATTTCATTGGGTATCTTTCTATGATACCCGTTGGTTTATACTTCCGTGGGTCCATGCATTCACGTTCTCATTGACTTCATTCCTTCTTGGATAGCGTCAAGTTTGGCCGTCCATTATTCAGAGTAATTAGTTGAAGAATCAATCATGATATTAATGCATCTTCTCTGGATCATTGATACCCTAGTACTGTTGCTAGAAAAGATTAGAAAAAAATTACAGTACATGTTGTGAACAGAAAGTCATTTTCTTGCAAGAATGGAAACGAAAGTTAAAAATGGAAACAGAGGAAGATGAAGCTCCATATATATGAAAGCTGAAAAC
Organism: Pterocarya stenoptera; assembly: GCA_003123785.1. Classification (NCBI taxonomy): domain Eukaryota; kingdom Viridiplantae; phylum Streptophyta; class Magnoliopsida; order Fagales; family Juglandaceae; genus Pterocarya; species Pterocarya stenoptera. The sequence goes on from QEOT01004489.1 coordinate 115,673, forward strand.
CCTTTGCTCTAGACAATATTTTATTTGACTTACATTTGAAAAAATGATAATAATCCAAGCAAAACAAACAAAGAATTTGAAAAAAAAAAACAATTACAAAAATCAAAACCCCATTATTTTCTTTTCATGCTGGAACTCAAACCAATCGGCTTTTAATTATTTTTTTCTATAGATAATCAGTACCAAGATTTTGAGTTGCTCTTCCCTGGCCTATCCTGATCAGCGGTTTCAAGAAGCTGCTCCAACAACTTGCTGTCGAAATACTCTAATTCTATAAGTTGTTCACCTTCTTGTACGCCATTAAGATTATGTTTGGATCATTCATCTTATTCAAAATTTTCATCTCATCTCATCTCATCATTACAACTTTTTTAAATTCTTATATAAAATATAATAAACAATTCAACTTTTTCAAATCCCAATACAACTTTTTCAAATTTCAATTTAACTTTTTCAAATCTTCAAACTAAAAAATAATATTTTAAACTTTAAAACAAAACACAAAATTCTCATCTCACCTCTCAAACATAATCTAATACTACTGGCTGAAGTTCCTTGGCCAAAACTACTACTCGTACCTGCATGAGCAGCTGAGGAGGAAGCCAGAAAGGGTGAAGGGTGCGAGGTTGGAGATCTCCAGCTGGCTGCGACAGCCTGAGATGGGTTGCCACAGACGGGCTGTGGAGGTCCAGCGGTGTGGAGTGCAGAGGAGGTTTCGGTGGCGTGGTGGGTAGTGGGGACTCGGGGAGGGAGTGCAGAGGGGGAAAACAAATGTTTTCTGTATATTTGATTTTGCTACCCTATAATGCGGTTCATGAAATTAACGTGAGGATTGCTGACGTGTAAGCAATTTATTTGCTGCCGTTGAGAGCCTGAGAACGGCTTACCCGTTGAGAAGAGGAACTGTAAACCAATTTATTAACTATTAATCACTGAAAATTAATTGAATTAGAAATACCTATATATAAAAGTTATATATTATGTTAATTATTGACTATTAAAAGGTTTATTAAATGAGTTTGGTTCATTATATTTTGTCCTCATAAAACCCCTCATTAGAGCATTAAGATTCTCACCCTAACTCATTAATCTAGTTATTTGGCCAAATTTAGAAAATTATCTCGAAACCTTTCTTACATCTTGTTCTCTAATGTTAGCAGCACTTAATTTTAACTTTAATTTTAATAACAAAGTTAATTTATTTCCCCATTTTATATCTCGGCCGGGTTTTGGCAAATGGCGCGCACTTTGAAAAGAAAAAACAAGAGATCATCAACTACTCATGTACGTCATAAATGGACTTTTATTCTATGTTTCGGTGGAGATGGTAAAGAAAAATTATTCTCATTTGTTACTATTAACTACTTTACATTTTATATCCTATAAAAAATACTCTCACACCTTATAAAAAAAATTATAATTATAAAACATGAAAGTAAATAATAGCTTACGCATAAAATTTCTCGATATAAAATGTGTGGGTAATTTTCATATTTAATTGATTATATAGCGAGTTAAATATTTCTTGATTTCATAGTTAGTTATTTCACTTTTAAGTTTTAACTATTTGAGTTTTGTTTTTATTAAAGAAGTTCTTATTTCCAGAACTTTAGTTGGTATTTTCTAAGGGAATGCAAGATCAACTTCATTTTCCTCGTTTATTTTTACAACACTTCTCAATTCATCTAATTATTATAATTTTTTTAAATTTTTACATAAAATAAAATAAACAATTCTACTTTTTTAAATCTCCAAAACAAAAATAATATTAAAATATATTTTTTAACACTATTTTATTCAATTTTCATCTCATCTCATATTATCTACAAAAATAAACGAGGTAATTTCTAACTAGAACTTTATCATTTAAGTAGGAGTGAGGTAGGCACACAAATAGTCCTACAACATTTCTTACTACCCCTATAAATATTTAGAATAGCATTGAATGAGCAATATTAAATGTTATAGGATCTTTTAATGTGTTTATCTCTCTCACACTTGAGGCATTCAAGTTTAGCAAGAATTTAAGAGGAATTTTTTTTGAGAATATATATTTCTAATATGAGTAATATTAGATATAATTTTAGAGTAAGCAAGCATCTAATAGATCCTTTGAAAAAAACGAGACAATTCATGACAAAGCTAACCATCCGGCCTCCACCTGGTTAGGACAGGGGGCATGCGGGTGAATGCTTGTACGTTGTCGGAAGTTGAGAGTGGGGCTCAAACCTGCCCGAGGTTTATCCCGTCCACCCAACCCAGCCCAGCCCAACCCAACCCATATATATATGTATATTAAAAAATAACTTTTTTTAATAAAACGACGTTGTTTCAAGATTAGGTTTTATTTAAAACCTAATACTTCTCCTTGTAACGTCTCTCTATCTTCTCTCTTTCAGTCTCTCTTCATCTTGCCCAAACTCTCGTGGCCCGACCTTTCGTCTCTCTCTCACCAACCTCCCAATCCCAGTTATGTCTCTATCTCTCTATGCTAGAGTTTGATGTTGGATTTTTTTTTTACCGGTTAGTTTTGGGCAGGGGGGACGGATGGCCACCCTCAGCATCTGGACAGAGGCACCACAAGGGGTAGTGCTGAGATTTGGGCCCATTTTGTCCCATCGCCCATGCAAGGGTCGGGGGTGGGACCAAGGTCATTCCATCCGAGGGTCCAGGTAGCAGCTCTAATAGATAGTATAGGAATTTTGTTGAAATCCTTCGGCCTAGAGTTGAAGAGAAGTCAGCGTATAAAAAATATCCTATAGTATTTAATATATGGAATATTGCATTGACAATAATAAATACTCAATAAATAACTTTAAATCGAATTCATGCAATTACTCTTCTTTCTCATTCTAAAATCTTATGCAATAATTATAGGGATTTTGATTTAAATCTCTTAAAATCTATACGTGAATTTAGAGTCTAAAATGGGAGAGAAATATAACTTTTTTGTTTTGTTTTGTTTTGTTTTTTTTTTTTTAATGGTGGAAGATGGGCAGTACATGAAACGTGGCCTATAATAGTTGTTGAACATATAATGCTATTTAAGAAATGTCTGTCGTCGTTCTAAAACCTTATGCAATAATTATATGGGATTCAGATCCATTTCAATCTCTTAAAACTTCGTGTCCAAGTTGGGAGTCTAAAATGGAATAAAAGTAAACTTTCTCTTTTTCTTTTTTTTGTTCTTTTTCTTATAAGTGGAAGATAGATAGACTGTACATGAAACGTGGTCTATAATATTATTTTGATTAATATTTACTTGTACTTCTATTTTTATTTACAATAACAATTTTATTAGTTTTCTTTTAAAATTTAAATTTTGAGTTTCAAATTTTATGATTTTTAATATATTAATAACTGATATGTGAAAAAATAAATTTTTTTGTAAGTTTTTCTTATAGTACGTTTAACCTTTTTCTTTTCGAAGACTATTATAGCCACAAAAAGATTATACAAAAGCAATTTTATAAACTGACGTAATTTTATGTAATCTGTTATATATACTTTATAATAAAAGTAATTTCATAATTTAATAATCATATGAAATCACGTCAGTTTGTGAGACTGATTTTAAGTAATCTATTTTAAATCTCTTAAAATTTGTATATGAATTTTGGAGTATAAAATGGAAGACAGGCGGACTTTTTTTTCTTATAAGCGGAAGACAGATACACAGTTCATGATAAATGTGCCCTATAATATTTATTAATCATATAGACAACTATAAACACTATAAAATTAAATTAATTCATATATTTATTTATTTACTTTAGATACTAGAATACTAAAGCCTGTTTAATTCCGGTTAATCCTAATCCCATGTTTATTAATTATTTTATTTTTTAGCAGATGTGGACTTTAAAAGAAAAAAAAAATAGTGTTACATTTACAAAATAACTTCAAAAAATTAAATAATATAGCTTAATACGTGACATTTATTTTATAATAGAAATAAATTTACAATAGGATTAACCACTTTAAATTTATACGATTATTCTATGATAAAAAAAAATCTTATTTTTAATCCATAGATAAGACGGCTAGCACTTATGTGGGATTATATGGGATAGAAGTTAGAATAACTCTTTGCGATTGAATACTCGATTCTTCATCCTATTATTTAAAATATATTATTATTTTTTATTTTATATATTAATTTTTATAATATACTATACATCAACTTATCTATTTTTTTATATCATTTAAATATTATATTTTTAAATATATTTTATTCATTTTAAATAAAATAAAAAATAGATAAAGAAATAAATAAAGAGTACAAATTAGAGAAAGAAATGAATTAAATATTTATACAAGTGTGAATAGTATTCCATAGATATACAGATGAAAAAAATTTATTCATCATCTCAACTTCTATCATCCTCTCATCATTCCTTGATGTGGTATTAGATGATAGATTCACAAGTAAAATATAATAAATAATCTCCAATCATCTAATGTCACATAATGAGATGATGGAGGATGATAAAAATTGAGATGATAAGTATTATTATTCAGTCTTTCAAATTTTACAAAAACATGAGTTTTACATAATCCATTAGAAATGTTCTAATAAATTGACAAATATATTTTAATTCATCTCAAATTTATTATTAATCAAATTTATTTAATTTTTCATAAAAAATTTAAATTCATATTAACTTATTTCATAATATTTAAATATATTTTAATAACATTCACAAAATATTACTACGTATCAGATCTAAAGCATCTCTTTCCTAGTGCTCAAGTTTTGCGCCCTTTACACTGCTTTCTTAAAAAAACCCTCTATTTCACTCAATCCCTAACACCGTCACGCACGCTCTCTTCCCTCTACAAGATCCGGAAGGGAACCCTAAAATAAACCCTAGGAAAAAAAAAAAAAAACCCCGTGGGAGTTGAGAGAAGGTCGCGGAGCTACTATTTCAATACCCTTCTCTCAATCTCCGCTCAATCAGCACTCTTCGATCAGGTACTG
>QEOT01004489.1:145235-198835 GCA_003123785.1 Pterocarya stenoptera
CAACGATTATCAAATCCAGGCTGATTATCACCCTCCTTATCGTCGGCCTCATTATAGTTATGAGCATTCGAAATATGAATTTGAATCCCTTTGATTCAATTCTACGTGCAAATCAATATCTCCACAGTGGTATGGGACAAAGAACTGTGGAATGGATCCAATATATGAACTTTAGTAATAAAGGACGATTCTGAGACTACGGTGCTAATAGGGATGGTCAAAACACTACGGGTTATCTCTTCAATAATGGAATACTTAACGACATTAACAAAACGACATTGTTTGGTCATATGTTATTAAGGTTTGAATTTAAAATTCACTTCGACTCATCTCATTTTATCTCATCTGATTATTATAACTTTTTTAAATTTTCACACAAAATATAATAAACAATTTAACTTTTTCAAATTCTAAAATAATATTCTAACAATATTTTATTATATTATTCACAAACTATCTCAACACATCTCTGAATTCAAAACACCCTACTTAAAAAAAAACAAATCAGGCATGAAATAAAACGACATCGTTTCATGTCTATAGGATTTTTTTTATATATAATTACATATATATATATTTATATTATATATATAAGCGGGGCGGGAAAACCCGGAGCGGGCTGGCCCCCCACCTGCGGAAGGGAGATGGGCGGGGCGGGGCACCCACCCGTAAAATTAACGGATATACGATGATTTGATATGACTCGGAACCAACAAAGCAAACAATATAATTATCAGCCTATCCGATCGGAAGCAAAAAGACAGAGAGAGTGGAATCCTACGATGTTGATGGGGACAGAAAGCACGAGTCAATCTTATTTATCTATTTATTTATTTTAAGTCTGAACCAAACAAGTCGATGTAACGGGCAGAGGATGAGACTGAATGCCAAAACACGTCGATGCGGAGACAAAACAATGAAGCATTGAAAATGAAGGTAAAAGGCCTAGAAAAAATCAATGAAGGGTAGAGGAGAGTAAGAAAATCAACAAATTAAGTAGTGAGAAATGGAGATGAGATTAGAAACGGACGCTGCAGATAATTTTGCTGCAGATGATGAGATATTTAGCCTATGAAAATAAAGACAAAAAGAAGTGAAAGAGGTAGCTGATAAAATAAGGTTTTTTTTTTAAATCTATCCATCCGATGGCGTATATTTCTGGAGCTTACCAACGCAACCACCTTTTTGTTCATCTTCCTAGCCCAATAAAGCTTTTTCCCATTTGCATTTCTTCTTCAAGACTGTCTTCCTTTGGGTTCTTTTCTTGGTTTCTTTTCTCTCTCGACTCTTCTTCATTCTCTGCCTTCAGTACTGGTTTCCTTTGGTAAATTGGTAGGTTTCAGTTTTTGAGTAAAAATTCACAAATGGCTATGACTGTGGCTTCCTTGGCTGTTGGGACTCACCTCATTGATAATAATAGTATTCTCAAAGCCTCTGAGAATCGCGGGTCAATGGGGACTTTGATCAGGAGCTCCTTTGGGTTTGCCACCAAACCTTTCTTCCTTCTGCATAAGAGACAGTAAGCCCTCCACCTTCTTTCTTCATAAAGTCTCTGATTTCTATTGCGTTTTATTCTTTTATTTTTTTTATTTTTGGAAAAAAAAAATATCATCTCCTTATTTAGTTTGATGCAAGTGTTGTTGATTCTCATTTGAATAGTTCGAGTTATTTGTATTTTAAGATTCTGTTTTTATGTCATGATCTTGGATTTATACGACGAACACTATTCAAAAGGAATAGTTTAACTACTACGTTATAGATTGTTTGACTATTAATTCTTCAAATTAAATCGTGAGGGAAAGTTCAGTCGGTCTAGTGTTGATTTTGCTCTCTAATGGTCACCGGTTCGAATTTCCTTAACGCCACATGAGGTCTACTAATCGTTAATTTCAGGACCCCATAAAATTAATCGAGGTGCACCCAAACAGGCCTACATAGGGCAACGGACAAAACACTAGCTATTAGATTACGAAAGAGAGAATCAGGTTGTTCCTAGCTGTCTAAAACCAGAAGTTCTCCTAAAGAGTATTCGATCTAATTGAGAATCTGGCAGTAGTGACATACTCTTTGATGCTATTGTCCTTGTTGCTTGGAAATCCCACATTCCTCACAACAGGTATAAAAAACCCCATCTCAATGAATCACAAGCTTTCATCAAGGCCACCTCCGATGACAGCGTGGGAGAACCAGTCTCTGAGAGGGGAGGATTGTCACTAGACTTGAACTGCTGTACCATTTGCAACCGTAGAGGCACTGTTATGGTTGATCCCACTAGCATTTCTCTTATGATGGCCCCCCTCCAAACCCACTCCTTTTCTTGCTCCACTACAAGCATGTTTTGGCACCTCTATCTCTACCTCTACCTTCCTCCCTCCTCACGTGAATCTAAACACCACGAGAACTGTAAATCACAATGATTTGTATTTGCTATTTTTTTTTTTTTCAAATTTGCAATCTCTACTTCCAAAATTTTCTCCCACGAAGCACCAGGCATTCCTGTGGTTTCCAAATTCTCTCTAAGCATAGCATTTTCTTTATAATTCCAGAGTCCAATGATAAATGGAACAATAATCTCATTGGGAAGGATTTCGCTGGATAGAATTTTAGGAAGTCTTGTGCATAGACGATCTTGTGATTGTCCCGTGATTCTGTTTCTGCATTGTCAGAGTTAGACAATTAGTTTGTTTATTAATTCAACTTGGCACAGCTTCATCTTTTAGGGATACTTACTTAGAATGAATAATGAAATAATTTAATCTTGGTACTTAATACCCGTGGTCACAGAGAGCCACCCATCCACACTTACACACACACATACATACATATATGCTTGTATGTGCATGAATGTAACCTTAGAGTACACTGAGGCATTGCATTGTTGCCATTATTTGTGTTAAGTTCCTGTGTGATTTTTGTCAGAAGGTTATCTTCAGTGGCTACAATCACTCCACGAGCATCATCGGCTACTGCTGTGGAGGTTGAACAGTTTTTTATCTATGTGTTTGGGAATTTTGCATATTAACTCGCTTACTTCTCTAATTGAACTTGTAAAAAATGTCTTCTCTTGTTTAAAATAACTTATTTTTGTTTCTTCTGGGTTTTGGATTTGGGAAATGGGGTGGCTAACAGGATCCAAGTCACGGTGAAACTGATACCATTCCAACTCCTGTAGTTATTATTGACCAAGACTCCGATCCAAGTGCAACTATTGTGGAGATAACTTTTGGGGATCGGCTTGGAGCACTTCTTGATACTGTATGAATCTAGTGACCTCCTCCTCTACGTGATAATGTTACCTTTGTTATTTGTTTTTGTTGTACTGATGTTTGAGTCTCTAGTATATTGAGAATTAGAAGATTTATGATTCTGAATGATCTCTCTCAATCTCTATTGAGAGTATGTCAGCTAGTGAACATTAACCATCAGCAAATGGGTTTCAGATGAATGCGCTTAAAAATCTTGGACTCAATGTTGTAAAGGCAAATGTTTTTTTGGATTCTTCTGGAAAGCACAACAAGTTTGCCATCACTAAAGCGTAAGGACATTGTGCCCTACATGTTCATATGGACTGTACTCCGTATTTAAATTGTGTCTACCTCTGTTCATATATTGTGTTGACAGTTCCCAAATTTGCAACTGATACAACTGATTTTTTTCCCTTGATTTCTACCATATCCACTGGTTAGTCTAGACTGGAAAGAGATTGGAAAGTTCAAATCTCTGTTGTCCTGTAAAGAGATACTTTCTTATCTTTTCTCAGCACTGAGCTTCCTGACAGCTGGTGGTATTTGAATCACAAATTTTACAGCCCCTTGTACTAATGCAAAGGCCTAAAGATAAGAGAGAACTTTGAAACAAGTTCATGGATAACAACGCAGCTATTAAATTGTGAGATGATTGCAAATCTTAGTTTCCTAGGTAACTCTGAAACCTTATGAATTTGACATGTTACTTGTTCCTAGTTGTGAATCTGTTCTTACTGATAAAAAAGAAGAAGTTGTGAATCTGTTCTTGTAATGGCTGTTCTATGGTGATTTGGATTGATTTGTTCCCTGAGCTTGTTTGCAGAGATACTGGTAGAAAAGTAGAAGATCCAGAATCACTTGAGGCAATTCGCCTGACAATTATAAACAATATGATTCAGTATCACCCGGTATTTCGTTTTGAACTTTACTTTTGTTTTATTAATTTTCTTAAGATAACATCTGGTAGAGCACTTATTCTAGGATTCCTCTCTTTATAAGTTTGCTGATCATGTTCCAGGAATCAAGCGCCCAATTAGCAATGGGAGTAGCCTTTGGAGTAGTGCCACCAGAACAACAGGTTTTAAAGCTCTTTATTGTTATATTTTTATTTGTAAACTTTCCATCTGTTTGGAGTTTGTTCACCGTGGTGGAACACTTCTTGTTGCAAAGTTAACTCTAGGATTAAACTATCGTATCTGGAAGATCAGTGCTAGGTTTACGTATCTTTAGTTAAGATGTTTGCAATGTCTTTCATACTTGTGGTTCAAACCTGTGGCTTGAGGTTATGTGGTATGTACACGTGTACACACTGCCTGTGTTCTCTCTTTGTGAACACTGAATATGCATGCGCAATTGTGCATGAGAATGTGCATGTGGCATTGATTTGATGATGTCAATGCTTTCAATTTTTTTGTAATGCCCATTGCCTTTTCCATCTTGGTCATCATAGAAATAATTTTATTTGAGAAATGATGATTGGATCTGCTGTTACAGAAAGTGAAGCCACCCCCTTCCCACCCTTCCCTGGAAAAATAAATTTTCAAATATAATAAAAAAGGAAATGCTTATGAATAAAATACTTTTCTGCACTTCTACATACCCGATGCAGTGGATTGGAACTTGTTTAAGCAGTACTTTGTCAAATTCTCAAAATGTTGATTTACTATTATGTAGAGTTGCTAGTGCCATGTCATGATTTTTGTTCACAAGTGGGCATTGTTTTCATGTCTCATTAGGAATATTTAGTGTTTATGTGTCCTGAGGGATTGGAGGGAACCAATAAAATATATGCCAATTGTTGAAGATCTACACTTTTGCTTGATTCAAACATGTTGTGGTGTTATTCCCCAGGTTGATGTGGATGTAGCAACACATATAAGAATCTATGATGATGGCCCTGACAGGAGGTAATGCATGTATCGGTGCTGTTTTAATGTGTGATTTGCACCTGCACTCCAACAAGGGTTGCTCTTATGACAAGTTTTTAGGCTGCATCCCCCATATTATCAAATCTGCCTAGCATCAATGATGATATCTTTGCATGAGAATGCAGCTGTAAAAAAAATCCCTGCCGCCTCCCCCTTCCATAACATAATATTATTTTTGCAGTTTGCTCTTTGTGGAGACAGCTGATCACCCCGGATTATTGGTGGATCTCGTGAAGATCATCACTGACATCAATATTGACGTTAAATCAGGAGAATTTGACACAGAGGTGATAAAATCTCTGTTACTATCTATTGGCTGTGATTTGTCATTGTAGGTCAAGTATGGTAGTTTATTCCGTACATTTTGTTTTTTGGTGCTAGGGGTTATTGGCTAAGGCAAAGTTTCATGTAAGCTACAGGGATAAAGCCATTATCAAGTCTCTCCAGCAGGTAAGCCAGCATTCTGGCAATGATTATGCAGCATCAGCTTGTTTTTTGAATTATCAGATAAACTTTAAGTACCTTCCGAATGACCATGCCATGATGCCAGTGTGACTTGAACAAACAGTCGTCCAAGGTCCACTAGCTTTGTCCCTATCAATTTTATTTTTATTTTCTTATTGATACAAGATCCAAGATCGTAAACTTTTTGCTTAAGTTATTTTTTTAAATGCTACTAAACCATATCATCGTGATGTGCTTGGCCTGCACCCTGTAAAAGTTTGAGCCCGTCCAAGACCTGACAATCTTCAGAGTCTGGTGCAGCTCTTTTGTTGTGATACTGATGTAGATTTTACTCCTTGCAATTTGGCAGGTTCTTGGTAATAGCTTGCGATATTTTTTGAGGCGACCAACAACCGAGGAGGCGAGTTTTTGATTCTCATAGAAGACCAAATTCAGGACAATGTATTCAAAGGATTGAAGGCATTGTCCAGTAACAACCTCTATTTAAGATTCAGAGAAACATGTTGCATGTCGGGGATAATCTTTAGACAATATTGATACGTCACCCTCACACATTCTTGGATAGGACTGAAGTCACACCAGAAACAAGCTTATAATCAAGGAGATTATACTTCGAAATTCAAACAAGCTTACATAACAGAAACTTAAAATTCAAGCCAGCTGAAAACCAGCTTACATAACCAACAGAATTTTAAACTTGAAAATTATAAAAAAAAGATAAGACTTAAGAGACCGAGTCTTTAGCCTTGGCAGAGTGCTCTCCTACGTCAGATCATCCATCAATTCCCCCCTGCTGAAAAAAAACTCGACTCCGACGAGTTGTGTGCTTGGTATAACTCATACAAATCAGGATTAACTCGTTGAAACTCCTCAGTGCGCACCCACGAACAATCAGAGTAGGGGCAGTTTTCCCACTTAACTAGAAATTTCTGATATCCACCACGGCGAGTAGAAACAATTTGGTCATCAAGAACATCTTCAATTTCCTCTCTAGGCGCTGTTTGTTATGGGAGCTTGGGGATTGCCGATGGAACTTCAGCTTCTGTATGGTGGCCCTCATACAATTGTAAATCCTCAACATTAACAATAGGGCTGATTTGCAAATCATCTGGCAACTCGAGCACATAAGCATTAGTACCCAACCTTTTTAGAATTTTAAATGGACCTACTTTCTTTGAGTGCAACTTTTGATAAGTATGCCGTGGGAAACGTTCAGGCCTCAACCTCATCATGACAAGATCACCTTCAGCAAACTCAACGCTCCTACGATGCCTATCTGCTTGTCGCTTATAAAGATCATTGTTGATTGCCAAACGCTGCCTAATCTCTTCGTGTACTGACTGGATATGCTTAGAAAAATCTTCTCCACTTTCGCTTATCCTGGAATTAATTGGTAAGGGCATCAGATCAATAGGTTGCCGTGGCCTTACACCCCAAATAGCTTCAAAAGGTGAAACTCCAATAGTCCGATTAATTGAACTATTGTATGCAAATTCCGCATTTGGCAAAATTAAACCCCATGAAGTAATGTGGTCACGAACTAGGCAGCGAAGGAGATTGCCAAGGCTGCTATTTACAACCTCCGTCTGACTGTCCGTCTGTGGTGAAAGGCACTTGAATACTTCAAATGTGTTCCAAGCTTCGCCCACAATGTCTTCCAGAAATAGCTTACGAACTTTACATCACTATCACTGACAATAGTTTTTGGTAAGCCATGGAGACGCACGACTTCTCGTAGAAACAATGATGCAATGCGAGAGGCATCATATGTCTTTGAGCAGGATACAAAATGCACCATTTTTTAGAACCTGTCAACGATAACAAACACTGAATCATCCCCACGAACAGTTTAGGGTAATCCGAGTACAAAGTCCATACTGAGGTCCTCCCAAGGAGCATGAGGGATAGGTAAAGGCTTGTATAATCCAGCGTTTGATCTTGAGCCTTTTTCAAGTTGGCATGTGCGACATAACAACCTTGCTAACATCCCGCTTCAAAGATGGCCAAAAAAATCGATCTTCCACCAAGACAACAGTCTTATCACGCCTGAAATGACCAGCTAATCCTCCCCCCCCTTCTTTCTGAAGTTCCCGAATAAAATGCTCCCTTAGAGATGATTCAGGAACACATAATCTGGTCCCTTTAAACAAAAATCCCTCCTACAGTAAATATCCCACGTGCGCATCCAATTTGTTGTGAGAAAGATATGAAATTATTGGCCCAAAGAAAGAATCACCTGCATACAACTTCTTTATTTCCTCAAATCCAATTATAGAAGAAGATAAAATGGAGAGCACATGGACTCTCCTACTTAATGCATCAGCTACGCGATTTTCAATTCCCGTTCGGTGCTTTAAGACAAAATTAAATTGCTGCAGCATATCTACCCAGCTAGCATGTCGTGCATTTAATTTCTTCTGTGAATTGATAAACTTTAAGGAATCATGGTCTGTAAATAAAAAAAACTCACGATGTAGCAAATAATGCCTCCAGTGCTTTAGAGTTTGAATAACTGCATAAAACTCAATGTTATACGTAGAATATTTTTTTTTAGCCTCATTTAACTTTTCGCTAAAGAAAGCAACCGGATGCCCTCCTTGGCTTAGAACTCCACCTATCCCAACATGTGAAGCATCACATGCTACTTCAAACACCTGCTCAAAATCAGGAAGCTTTAAAATAGGAGCGTTAGTCAACCTTTCTTTGATCTCTTCAAAGGCACGGGCAGCTGTGGAGTTCCATTGGAAAGCTCCCACTTTCATACATTCTGTTATTAGTGCCATGATGGTACTGAAATTGCGAATGAACCTGGGATAAAAAGTAGCTAATCCATGAAAACTTCTTCATGAATATTCAAAGGTGTGTTTTTCCACTATGGCTTTGAACTTTTGAAAGACGTGTTTGACATCAGATTTTTGTTTGAGTGGGTAAAACCAGATGTATTTAGTGAAGTGATCAATGAAGAGGACATAATATTTAAAGCCATTATGGGAGACAATTGGAGAGGTCCAGACATCTGAAAATATGATTTCAAGAGGTTTAGTAGAGACAATTGTAGAGTTGGAGAAAGACAACTTGTGGCTTTTATTGCAAAGGCAAGCATTACATGAGAAATCAAAAGACAAAGAGGAAGAAAAGCCTAAATGATTGCTCAATACAATATGCTTGAGAATTGGAAAGGCAGGATGGCCTAATCTATGATGCCAGTTGAATGAAGTGGTCTTTATTGTGGAGAAGGCAATCAAAGGGTAGGAGGTTGGCCACTCATAGACACCATCTTTAGTGAGTCCTTTCAGCAGTGTTTCCCTGGTTTGAAGGTCCTTCACAAGAAAAGTGGATGGTAAGAATTCTATGGAAACATTGTTAGAATCACAAAATTGTGATATAGAGATGAGGTTCTTTTTCATAGAAGGAACACAGAGAACATTGTCTAATGTAAAGGTATTGTGAGAAGTTGGGAGAGAGGTTGAACCAGTGTGGGTGATGGGAAGATTGGAGCCATCTCCGATCATGATATCATCAGTTCCAATGTATGGAGCATGTAGAGAGAGGTTGCTCAGATCAGATGTAACATGGTGTGATGCACCACTGTCCAAAAGCCAGGATGGCGTGGTGGTGGGGCTGGTGGCAAGATGAGCTTGTGGTTGCCATGGTGTTCCTCATGGAGAGTAGTTGGACGAGGGGGAAGTTTGAACTGGTATGAGACGAAATGAAGGGCACTTTTTGGCAGTGTGACCCTGAAGTCTGCAAATTTGGCAGTAACCAAGGTATGGTCTGGGAGGAGGACGTGGGCCCTGTGATGAAGGGGGTCCTGTATTATTGGCAGCATGTGGGCGGTTGGTTGTGTTGAAGGATGGGCGCCAGCTGGGGGTGGTAGTGCCCTGGGGTGGTGAAGGACGCCAATGTTTATTATTGGTTCGGTATGTGGGATTTGCAGTAGCTGGAAAATGGTGTGGCTCGGGTGGGATTGTTTGAAGAGAGGCTTCAAAGTTGAGGAGTTTTTCGTGAAGTTCTTCAAAGGTGATAGAGGTATCTCTTGCTTGGACAGCGCGTACTAATTCTTTGTATTCATCCCCGAGTCCATCTAGGATTTTGTCTGTGATTTCCTCTTCATCAACTGGGGCTCCAAGAAGAGCAAGATCATCTGCTCGAGTTTTGATGGTTTGCATGAATTCAGTGATGCTAAGGTTGCCTTTGGTGGTGTTTTTGAGTTGGTTTTTGATTTGTTTGATGCGGCCACGAGAGGGTTTAGCATAGGTGTCGGCTAGAATTGTCCAGGCTTGTTTAGAGGTTTTTGCTTGAGCTATGAAGGGAATAATGGTGGGTGAGATGGAGCCAATGACAGCGTTGAGAATTAGCTGATCCTGTCTGGTCCATAAAATGTAACTTGGATTGGGTTTGGTTGTATTGGATTGAGTTAAGGTGGCTGGCGGGCATGGTTTGGAGCCATCAATATAGCCAAGAAGGTCATATCCAATGAAGAGTGTTTGGAACTGCAGTTTCCAGAAGAGGTAATTGGAGGAGGTGAGTTTGAGAGGGGCTTGAGCAGCAACGTTGATGCTGATAAGAGTTTGGTGTGGCTCATTGGTATTGAGAATTGTTGCAGGGTCAGTTTCGGAAGCCATGAGTGCTGAAGAGCAGAAGAGGGAAAAAAAAATTTTGGATCGGCTTATATTACTCGTGGTTGCTCTGATACCATATCAGAATATGGAATTCAAGAGTACCTTTCATTTACATCTGTAGCATTTAAATACACATATGGGATAACAAACATTTGTTTGAAATCCTAATCCTAAGGAACAACTATTTTGAATGAGTCTAAACTGAAGAAACTAACGGACTTGTTACAAGCTGTACAACTGTTCTGAAATTCAAAAAGTAGATAAGCTCAGAGGCTGTTACAAGCAGTTGCAATCCTATGACTCATGATATGGGCCACTCTTTAATTGCTTGAATCTTCTCAAGATCCGCTAATACCCCTTCACTTGAGACAATAAATCCCAAGAAAGTGACTTGGGAGTTAGCAAAAGAGCATTTTTTCAGGTTTATATAAAACTTTTCTTTCCGCAACACTCGCATCACCTGCCTGAGATGTTCCTTATGTTCTTCCCTGTTTTTACTATAAATAAGAATGTCGTCAAAATACACAACAACAAATCTACTTGAGAATGGTCTCAATATTTGATTCATCACCCGCATAAATGTACTAGGGGCATTGGTCAATCCAAATGGCATGACCATCCACTCATACAATCCATCCTTCGTCTTGAAAGTGGTTTTCCATTCATCCCCCGGGGCAGATTCGGATCTAATGGTAACCACTTCTTAGATCTATTTTTGAAAAGATTGTAGACCCATATAATAGATCTAACATATCATCCAGATGAGGAATAGGAAAACGGTACTTAATTGTTATTTTATTTATGGCCCTACTATCAATACACATTCGCCATGTACCGTCTTTTTTTGAGTAATGCAGGACAAGCGCAGGGACTGAGGCTCTCCCTGATAAACCCCTTATCCAAAAGGTCTTATACTTGCCGCCTTAATTCTTCGTACTCTTTTGGATTAAGTCGATAGGCTGGATGATTTGGTAATACTGAACCTAGAATGAGGTCAATGGCGTGTTATCACGCATAAGAGGTAGTTGACGTGGAAGCTCCTCAGGTGCTATATCCGAAAAATCCTCCAAAATAGAGATAAAATCTTGAGGGATTTATCTTCTTGCATTAAAGAAACCTAACGTGAAATCAGTAAAGAAATGGCTCTATCGACGCATGGAAAGAGTTCTAGAGGAAGAATAGTCCTCCATCTTCTGAAAATCTGAGATCCTCATGGGCTTCAGCCAAATCTTCTTATTCCCATATTTCAGGGAATATGAGTTTGAATACCCATCATACTGTACCTTCCTGTTGTACAACCAAGGCCTCCCATATGGCAAGCCTTCATTGGCAGCACATCACACCAAACCTTCTCATAGAAATCCTTGCCCAAAGGGAAGGAAACCAAACACCTGTTTTTAACTGGTATAGACGTGTCATCGATCCAGCTAACTCAATAAGGTTTGGAATGAGGTTCCTGCTGCAACTTCATTTTCTCGACCAAATCAAGGGACACAATGTTCATCCCACTCCCATTGTCGATGATCAAGTTCATTGCCTTGCCTTGATGCTCAACTTTTGTATGGAAAATATTCGTACGCAGCCAAGACTCGTCCTCATCAACTCCCTGTTTGTGGCCCGTTAAAATCCTTCGGACTACACATACTGGCAGATCCGACCCTTCCAACTCTACCTCAAGCATCTCTTCTTCATCATCCCTTAGCATGGCTGCGACCTCGACCTCCTTTGAATTTTCTGCAGGTTGCTTCGTTAATTCATCTTCACATACAAGTGCAAAGCGTTGGTTCTTCATGGCGCATACTACAGCAAAATGGCCTCTTCCACCACATTTATAACACTCAACTGGCCCTTTATTTGCAATGACTACATCTTTTCCCTTGGCAGCATCGTACTCCCCATTCTTCTCAACCATTTTCGCACGGTTTGTCATAGCTTCACTTCTAGTATTTATTCTTCCAGTAAATGAGATTCCTCGAGCATTGCCGTCACTGCGTCCAAATATATTGTTACCTCGCCTCAAATTGAACCATTTTTGTTGGGCCTCGACACAAAGAGCAAGTTGGTACGCCTCTTCTAAACTAAACAGTCGAGCTATAGTTAGCTCATTCCGAATGTCCTCTCGTAGCCTAGCTTTATAACGAGTTAAAGTTTGTCTATGCGACTCTATCACATGGCTGCGTATTGTAAGCTCATGGAACTTGGCAATATAATTTTCTACTGTCAAGTTTCCTTGCTTAAGCGCCAGCAATTCTTGGAAAAAGGTCTCTTCATAATCCAGTGATAAGAACTTCTCTTTCAGGCGAAGCTTCATCTCATCCCAATCAGTTATGGGTGGTTGTCTACGCCGATGCAGTTGTTCTTCAACGCTTTGCCACCATACTCTTGCTTGCCCCTTCATCTTCATCTTTACAAACCGACCCTTCTTTTCGTTTGCCATATTGAACCATTCGAAGTAATCTTCCAGTGATATTAACCAATCATGAAAGCTATTTGGATCCAAGCTCCCATGATAGTCAGGTACATCCACTCTGATCCGCTTCGACGCCTCATCAAATTGCTCATGGCCCCTTGGTTGTTGGTACTGCCAAGGAAAGTGGCCAAAGTTGCCTCCCCCCCCCCCCCCCCCCCCCCCCCCCCCCCCCCCNCGTTGCTCTTGCGTGAGTCGTCCATTATTGTTGTAGGATCGTCCGCTTCTTTTACTCATACTGGTCACCAAAAGAACCTGGGACTGATGCCAAAATTGATGTCGAACACGTGGATAATAAGAATTTGCTAGGGAGTATCAACCTCACACATTCTTGGATAGGACTGGAGTCACACCAAAAACTAAATAGTATTCGAACTTTGCAATCAACTCTGCCTTTATTTTATTCAATCATCCCCTTTTATAATCAAAGAGATTATACTTCAAAATTCAAAGAAGCTTACATAACAGAAACTTAAAATTCAAACCAGCTGGAAACCAGCTTACATAACCAACAGAATTTTAAACTTGAAAATTAAAAAAAAGATAAGACAAAGAGACCGAGTCTTTAGCCTTGGCAGAGTGCTCTCCTACTTCAGATCATCCATCAATCGTAGTATAACAATCATCACCTCAACCCTTTTCTTGAATGTCAAGGACAGCATTCCCCCACCCCTATCCAAATTCAACTTTGGCAAATCATTTAGAAACTGATACATGCTATATTGGTCCAATTTTTACATCATAAAACATCAAAATCACACATTGCACTTCCTACTATCAAAAAGTGATAAATAGTATATTTGTCTGATTTTGCAAGATGGGATGGATGGCAATATGCCAAAATGGGTGACATTGAGAATCTTGAGAGTCGGATTTTAACAAAGGGTACTACACATTGCAAATTTTTAGTAGTTTTGAGACATTCTATGGTTGAAGGGTGGAAACTATAGTTTTTTTCCCTTAAAATCCCACAACAAAACTGAAATTATCAAGAGTAGATTTGGATTATAACAGGAGAATTATAGGAAAAATAAATTATAGAATGATGCTATTATGCTGCCTCATTTTAACTGCTTATGTATTTTATTTTTGAATTATTCTTATTGCAGTCTCCAAACAAGGACTGCGTTGCAAGCTTAATGAAACGCAGTGTTTCATTATTAGAGGGAACTGCGCTTCATTACTACAGGGAACAAACCAGGTCCCGCCCCCCTCCCAAAAAAAAAGAAAGGATGAGAAAAGAGAAAAATGGGAGATAAAATTTACCTTGAGACCAACTGGCAGAACTATGAGTGCAGTTGAGGATGTTGCAAGAGCAAGCAAATGGTCTCAACTGGTTTGTTATACAGCCATCCACTCTATCTATTTCCATCGTATAAACTTTTATATTGAAACCACAACCACAACCCAATATCACAAAGAATAAATCAATGTCAACTCAGATGGTTAGGATGGAGTGTTATTGGGATTCATACTACGGCGTGGATTTTCAAATGCTCTTAATGATCACCGGTTGCTTGGACGGAGTGGGAATGAAGAATGGTTGATTCTGGAAAGGAGTGTAGAATGGGTATTTGGTTCTGGCTAATATGTGTTAATTTGTGTTTGGTCCTATAAATTTGTTTCAAGATCTTTATGTATTGGTCATATTCGAGAAAGTTGTTTATCTGAGATTATTCTCTTGTCGTTGTGCACTCCACTTGTTGTAAAAATTTGTTAATGGGTTCCACTTGTTTGTATCCTGAAGAATGGTTTTCATCCTAGCTCAGCTTTATTCAAACAAAAATCCGTTGTTTAAATTTAGATTTAGGCACTGAATTCGTGCTGAGCTTCTAGCTTTATCTTAATGAATCAAATAAAAATCCGTCGATGGTGGAGGTGGTTGTTCCGTCAATGGTGGAGAAGATTGGGTTATGATGGTCGACAATGGTGGAAATCTGCTGGGCCCACGGCAGAGGTGAAAACAATATTCTGTAGTTTCAAATGTTTTGATTTAGGTTATAGAAGAAAGAGGGGTAATGTAATCAATTCAAGCCTAAAAATAGAAATAATTTGGTCATTTCATATACTGGGTCTGCAATACAATTCTCTAAGGAAGACTGTATATAGCACGACTCTTAATTTTTTATTTTTTTTACTTACTGATTAAGAAAGTGACTATTTGAATATCTCTTTTGTGTATGTATCACTATTTACTTCAAGTTTACTCAAATGCCTTAGGAGAGAGATAAACATAAAATAATATTTTACAATATTTATTATGTCAGAGAAATTCACGGTTTATATCTCTCCACTCTAGGCTCCTCTACGAAATCCAAATCCTCTTGTGAAATAATTCATGTTAAATTTAGCATTTGGACCCTTGGATTGGATGTGGACTGGACACTGTGACAAAACCTTGACAAAATTGAGTGAGTGGATGAAGCTGCTTTTACGTGATGATGTTACTCTGGCAGTAGATGGAGAGGCAATTTGAACCATAAAACAAAGATGGGCCGTCAAGAGCGTAAAGGAGGTAGGATCCATACGTCTCAGGAAGAATCGATAGAAAATTTAAGTGACTTATATATTTATGGAAACAGACCATCTGGCTTTACGAGTAAAATAATTTCATAAATTGACATGTGAGTCATCATTATCATATTATAAAGTTAACTATAATTTAAAAGGAATTTCAATTATAGCATTAATTATTATTTTAAAATATAAAGTGAACTATGAATTGAGGTCGAATCATTAAATTCTCTTTTTAAAAAGTGGATGAAGTGTCTCCGCACGAGTTACATTTTCATGACTAGATACTGGCGATGGATCCAATAGAATTTTTTACTTATTTGATGAATACTTTCCAGAGCATTAACAACATGCAAATGCTACTTTCAAATGATTATACATGTTTGTAAGAAGTTTTACGGTCACAAAAAGACTATATAAAATTAAATTAATAAACTGATGTAGTTTCATATTATTCATTAAATTTATTTTATAATAAAAATAATTTTAAAGCCAAAACTACAAAATTGTATAAAGAATAGTGTCATCCTTGTATAGTTCAAACATATTCCAACGCTTGTGACATGTTTCACTCAACTTTTACTAGGTCATTGGTACAGCACTCTCATACAGCAGAGGAAAAATTAAAGGAAAATAATATGTTTATCCAAATATGTTTTAAATGATGGTTATTTTTTTAAAATAACTTGCAAAAATAATGTCATCTTATATAAATACCCCTATTTTAAAATATAATTATAAAAAAAATTAAAAATGATTATATATATCATTATTCAAAACTAAATGCTATGTTTTCTTGTCTTTTTATCTTTATTTTTTAATCTAAACAAATTAGGATATGATAGATATAGAGAATGTTGGAGGTTCACAAAAGAAAAAAAAAAAACAAAAGAAGCACATCCATAATTTATAAAACATTATATTTTTAATCTTATTCTTATCTTTTTATCTATTAAAAACACATCCATAGTTAATCTATTAATTGATGGCGAATGCTGCCTAACATAATATATTAAAATTAAGATAAAGATGACATGTAGCATACCCCAAATAAGCCTCCACCTATGCTTTTATCGATGTATCTTTTGTTAAATTTGTAAGCATTATAGGTTAACTTGTTATATAATAAAGAGTAATGTTATATACAATTTCAGAATATACAAGTTTTACACACTTTTTTTTTTTAATTGATTCATTATTAAAAAAATTATTTTTTTATGTGAGACTTAAAACAAATTAATAATTTATTTGAGAAGTAAAAAATTATTTAAAAACATAAACGATGCAGTGCGCTCAATTATTTTATTTATATAATTTAAATAAATATTAGTTTTTATTAATATTAACTACAATTCAAGTAATATAATTTGATTTATAATATTTTAACTTTAAATTTTAATTATATCACATAAATAATATACTATATAAATAATTTATTTTGATTAACGAGTAATCAGTGAATAAGGCCTCGTCTGATTACACAGTTTAGATGAGATTATATGTTTTGTTGAAAGTTAAATAAAATATTGTGATAATATATTTTTAATATTATTTTTATTTTAAAATCTTAAAAAATTAAATTAATTATTATATTTTATATAAAAATTTTAAAAAATTATAATAATTATATAAAATAAAATAAAATAACTTGATTTTATCTAACCAAATCAGTCGTAAGGTGCGGATAGAAGCCAACATTGAATTTGCTACCTATTTGCCAAAGAAAAACAAACAAATTGCCACCTCGTCAGCACGTGATGCCTGATGAAAACATGTGGGACTCATTTGACTTATTTTTTAGTTTTTTTTAGAATAAATAACGTAGGTTTATTTTTTTGTCTTTTTTGAAAGCAAATAAGAACTTTTTATGATTTTATCATCAGCTCACCCGTTTTGTTTACCGAGTTTTTTTTTTTTTTTTATCTCAGGAGTTTACCGAGGATATTTCTACATGTTATTACAAATTTTGAATTAAATAATTTAAATAATTTTTTTTTTTTTACACATAGAGCGAGAAATTCGATCATTAATTCTCTTAGTAAAAGATCAAGATATTACCAATTGATCTAAAAGATCTTAATTTAAATATAATTTTTATATCATAGTTTTTTTAACTAAAATCTTAATCTAGTATTTTAAAAAAATAAACCTTTTTAAGTGCTAAAATACATTTTTAAATTGAACAAACATATCCTTTTATTTAATTTGTTTTTAAAACTTCCAAACCCAAATTCATTTGAGTAAAGAAAAATTATATTCATCATCTCTATATATTATAAATTATATCTTTTTTATTTTACCAAATGTTTAGTATATGAATGGTCAGTAAAATAATTTAATTAATTTAAGAAAAATAAAATTAATTTTTTTAAAAAAACTAATAATATATGATATGTAAAAATGTTGAGTAAGAATAAAATATTAAGTTGTTTTGTTTTCTGCGCCATCCGAGTGAAAATTGATTTATATTATTTTTAAATTATATGTCACCTTCATCTCCCATTCAATTATTGTTATAGATTAATGTTATATAAGGTGGTAGAACGGAACACGTAGAATGTCTAAATTTTATATATTATCTTTTTAAAATAAATAAATTTAAAATTTATATAAAATTATTCTATTATTAATAAAGTCATTTTGTTTAAAAAATAATAATATTAAATACAATCTTAAAATATACAAAAATCGTATAATTTTTTATATAGATTCAATATTTATTTATTCTTTTTAAATTACACAATATTTACACTTTTTACTACTATAAATGTAATTTCTTTTTCCAAAAGCCATGTGCACATCTAATAAAAATATCATTTATTTTTAAAATATTATACGGTGGGCATCTTCTTTTTTGTTTGTGCTGTATTATTTTTTGCAAACAAAAATCTAGTATAATGAAAATTTTTCACACCACTATTTTAACATTTCACACTTTACTTTTTATAAAAAATATCTGTCTGTAGCAGATGAATAGAGATGATAGATATAGCAAGGCTGAAAATATGGGACCAATCAATCCCACGTAGCAATAATTAATACGACACTTGTCACGTCAGCTTTTACTCATTGCTGTCTGGTGAGTACTAAATATTAAATAAACGTGACCTCCTGCACATAAATGTGGCCAATCATTTATTATTATTATTATTTGCATTTTTTTTTTTTTTAAGATTGCGACTTGCGAGGTTTATTTCTACTTTTCTTTGTTCCGAATCCCGATGCAGACAGACATCATGTTGTCCAGTTCCTCTGTCATCGAAAAACAATGACAAAAATAAAGGAAAATATATATATTTTTAATTTGGGAATTAAGAAAATGACTATTCGAATATTTCTTTCGTGTATATATCACTGGTCACTTTAACCACAAAATAATTATATAAAATAATTTTATAAATTGACATATAATTTGATGTGACTCGTCATTATCATAATGTAAAATCAACTATAATTTAAAGGAATTTCAATTATAGCATTAATTATTATTTTAAAATATAAAGTCAACTATGAATTGAGCTCGAATCATTAAACTCACTTTTTAAAAAGTGGATTAAGTGGCTCCGTACGAGTTACATTTTCATGGCTAGATATTGGCGATGGATCGAATAGAATTTTTTACTTAATTGATGAATACTTTCCAAAGCATTAACAGCATGCAAATTCTACTTTCAAATGATTATACATGTTTGTAAGAAGTTTTACAGTCGTAAATAGATTATATAAAAACAAATTAATAAACTGACGTAGTTTCGTATGATCCATTAAATATATTTTATACTAAAAATAATTTTACAATATGATATAACTTATCAAATGTTTGTAAATTTACTTTTATGTAATCTTTTTATAACTAAATTATTTATCTATTTCTAAACATGTAAATCAAGACAATTAAACATGGTGCTAGATTGTAGCATTATGAAAATGTAAAGGCTTAATTATCAAATAGGATTTATTACCCATCATCTTACAACACACATTACACATATTTTAATTTTAATTTTTTTTACTAAATTAATTGAATTATTCTATTCATCATCTATACACCACATACTTGTTAAAAATAAAAAATAAAAAATTATGTGTTATATGTGATATAAAGATAGTAAATAGAAATATTCTTATCAAATTTATAAGAGGCAATTGGTGCTAGCACTTGCCCATTAAAAACAAATAAATATGGTCCCACAGCAAAGGAGCCACAGCCACTGATAGGTTGGTCCCCCGGAAGTCAGGCAATTATTTTCAGCAGCAAAGGCCACTTTCTGTATTTCCAAGCTGTTAAATTAAATAAAAAGTGAAGCAGAGATGCAACCAAAGTAGGGTTCATCCAAGCTGTCAAATTAAAAGTGAAACAGTATTTCGCTCAATCTTTCTCAGATCTTTCCGAGTTTTATTCATGGTCAGGCCAGTCGTGTTAAAACAGAAAAAGAGGGGGGCAAGGAGATCCTTAGAACAGAAGGAAATTTCCAAAGTTCTCTCTTTTTCCTTTTTCTTTCTTAATTTCCCAGCAAATAAATAGAGCCTTCAAAGAAAGATAAAGCCAAAACGACAAAAATTGTATAAAGACTAATGCCATGATCCATCCTTGTACAGTTCAAACATATTCCAACGTTTGTGACATGTTTCACTCAACTTTTACTAGGTCATTGGTACAGCACTCTCATACAGCAGAGGAAAAATTAAAGGAAAAATAATATATATACAATTGTTTATCCAAATATGTTTTAAATGATGGTTATTTTGTTTTAAAATAACTTGCAAAAATAATATCATCTTATATAAACACCCCTATTTTAATTGATTGTGTTGATTCTTTACTCATTTATTTCTGTCATTTCTTTGATTATTATTCTTGTTAGTATTTCTAATTTTGCTATTTCTGTTCTGGTTTATGATTTGGTATTATTCTGAATCTTGTTGGTTCTGTTTGGATATGGTTGGTTCTGTTAATATATATATTTCGATATCATTTTTGTTCTCAAGTTATGTATATAACTGATTTGTTATCTTGAATAAATCACTACAAGAAAGTCTTGTATTTTTTCTTTTGAACTTGGATATATATTGAGTCTTATATATAGAGGGACTCGGGTATAAATCATTACAGATAGATATAGAGAATATTGGAGGTTCACATACGGAAAAAAAAACATATCCATCTTTTATAAAACATTATATTTTTATCTTATTCTTTTTATATTGATGTGAAATTGTCTATTAATTATTGAATTTGTTACTTAAATTAAAAAAAGAGTTAATCTATTGATTGGTGGTGAATGCAGCCTAGCATAATTTATTAAAATTAAAATAAAGATGGCGCGTAGCAATAATGGCATCCCCAAATAAGCCTCCACCTATGTTTTTTTCGATGTATCTTTGTAAGATGAGTGAACATTATAGGTTAACTTGTTCTATAATAACGAGTATTGTTATATATAATTTTAGAGTGTATAAATTTTACCGCACTCATATATTTTTTTTAAAGTGTTTATTATTAAAAAAATAATTATTTTTTATATGTGAGTCTTAAACAAATTAATAATTTATCTGAGAAGTAAAAAATTATTTTAAAACATGAATGGCGCAATGCCCTCAATTATTTTATTTATATTATTTAAATAAATATTGATTTTTATTAATATTAATTACAATTCACCTAATATAATTTGATTTATAAGATTTAAATTTTAAAATTAAAGTATATCACATAAATAATATACTATATAAAGACTTTATTTTGATTAACGAGTAATCAGTGAATCAGGCATTGTTTGGTTATACAGCTCAGATAAAATGAGCCGAGATGATATAAGATGTTTTGTTGATAGTTGAATAAAATATTGTTATAATTTATTTTTTTAATATTATTTTTAATTTAAATTTTAAAAAATTCAAATTATTTATTATATTTTATATAAAAATTTTAAAAAATTATAATAATTATATAAAATAAGATGAAATTATATAATTTGATTTTGTAACCAAGCCAGTCACCAAGAGAAGCCAACATTGAATTTGCTACCTATTTGCCAAAGAAAAACAAACAAATTGCCACCTCGTCAACACGTGATGCCTGATGAAAACATGTGGGACCCATTTGCCTTATTTTTTAGAATAAATAAGAACGTTTTATTTTTTTGTCTTTTTTTAAAGCAAATAAGAACGTTTTATGATTTTATCATCAGCTCACGTGTTTTGTTTACCGTGGTTTTTTCTTTTCTTTTTTTCTCAGGAGTTTACCGTGGTTATTTCTACATGTTATTACAAGTTTTGTATTAAATAATTTAAGTAGAATTTTTATATTATAGTTTTTTTAACTAAAATTTAATCAAGTATTTTAAAAAATAAACCTTTTTAAGTGCTTAAAATACATTTTTAAATTGAACAAACATATCCTTTTATTTTAATTTTTTTTAAACTTCCAAATCCAAATGCATTTGAGTAAAGAAAAATTATATTCATCATCTCTATATATTATACATTATGCTTTTTTATTTTTTATATTTTACCAAATGTTTAATATATGAATGATGAGTAGAATAATTCAATTAATTTAATAATAANAAAAAAAAAAAACCCTGATCGGTGACTCGGTGAAGATTCTCGGTCTGTGGACAAGGCATTGTCCAATTTGTCCTTTCTAATTTTATTTATTTATTAGGAATAACTTTATAAATTATATGTCCGCTTCATCTCCTATCCAATCATTGAAGCCCGACTCGCAAAGCATGTGGAGGAACACAGCTTGAATGATTCGTATCCCTAATTCAATTTAATAATTTTGCAGATCATTGTCAGGAAAAAAAGTCACGTCAAGCTTTTACTCATTGCTGTCTTGTGAGTAATAAATAAACGTGACCTCGTGCAAATAAATGTGGTCAATCATTTTTTTTTATTATTATTTGCATTTTGTTTTTCGTAAGGTTGCGAGTTTTATTTCTACTTTTCTTTCTTTTGATGCAGACACTGACAGACGTCATGTTGTCCAGTTCCTTTGCAATCGAAAAACAATGGCAATAACAAAGGAAAAAAACAGGTCGTTTCTCATCGTATCGTTATAATTTCATTCGGCTGACGCATGCAATGATGCCAGTTGCCGGAGCCAACATGGTCCTTTCCTGGTGTTCTTAAGATGCAGAATCTGACGTTCTTGACTCATTAAGTAATTGCTCCAAATTCCCTTAAACCAAACTGTGACGAACGAGGATTCTGAGAGCATATAGTATGTTTTTCAAAGCTGTTTCTATGAATATTAACTCCAACATATGTAGAAGGAGAATCTCGTTTGCTTGGTCCTGAAGAACAGATGACAGTCTTGAAATCATTGTTTTTTTTTCGTTTTATTTGCAGATTGGTGAATAGGTTTGGAGAAGGAGGATTGTTTTTTTTTTTACCGATACAAGGACTGAGTTTGAGGCAGTGCTGCTGGCATTTCGGGCCAAAGTATCGTTATTTTGGCTCGATCAAGAATGGCAGAACCTTGTACGGAGAGGCTGTTGGAGAAGAATTACTACGAGAATTGTCCTGGATGCAAAGTGGATCAATATAAAGAGTTACACCGAGGTTTTCCCATCCGCGAGCTTGTGTCTACATGGGTTGTTGTGCTTTGTACTGGTAACCACTCTCACCCAATAATCTGTGCCAGTCATAAGCTTTTCTCACTGGTGTTTACTTTAGGAGCATCTTTCTCTTATTTTTATATGAACAGGAAACTCCCTTACTGAGATATTGTTTGCAAGTGTGCATGCAACTGTCATTTGTGTTTGAAACTGTACCCTTTAATGTGATCCCTACTAAATCTTCATGTTCTAAATTTCCAGCGCTGCCGATATCATCTCTCTTTCCGTTCCTTTATTTCATGGTGAGTCCATCCACTGAACAGGGTATTTGCGCCTTACAAAATGCTGAGTAAAAATTTGGACAAAATTGCATGTTATTAATCAGAATAATCTCTCTTCTTTTGGAAGTGACGAAATTAAAAACCCTTGATGATCTAAACTTTCCAACGTTTTGAACTTTAATCATTAGGAACATTATTCAAGAATTTAAGCTCTGCTGATTTTCTATTAATTTCCATTTGCAGATTAGGGAATTTCATATCGCAAAAAGAGAGGAAGACATTGGCTATTACGCCGGTTATGTGGGTGAGAACATTTGCACAATTTATTCTTCTTTGGCGATACCTTTTTCGTAATCTTGAAGAAGTAATCCTAACAAGCCACTCCATATATCTTGAAGGGTCTTCCTTTATGCTTGGCAGAGTTTTGACATCTGTCTTTTGGGGAATTGTGGCTGATCGATATGGTCGAAAACCCGTTATAATTATAGGGACTATCACAGTGTTAGTACCCACCATTTGACAATTCATGTACATGTATTTGAGTTTGAATATTTTCTCAAATGCCTCTAATAATTATCTACGATTTTTTTTTAAAAAAAATTCTTGAAACAGGGTTATTTTTAACACTCTGTTTGGCCTTAGTGTCAATTTTTGGATGGCTGTTACAACAAGATTTCTTCTTGGAAGTTTGAATGGTTTGCTTGGACCAATAAAGGTACAGTGCATGATTTACTGAGCACTGTAATACTGGAAATATTTCCATTCTGTTCTTGGATTGCAATTCATTTTGCTTTTCGTTTTTGGACTGCTTCCTTCTTTTTGCTTGGTCTAGTTTTCCTACCACATATACATACATTAACTTCCTCCCCTACCAGGCATATGCAGGTGAAGTTTTCCGCGAAGAATACCAAGCTTTAGGGTTATCAGCAGTAAGTCTCGTTGACCCATGTATATTCTATTGAGTTCTTTGAAGTGTTGTAGATTATCAACACTAAGAATTATGATTAATTTCAGATTACCACAGCATGGNGCCAGTCACCAAGAGAAGCCAACATTGAATTTGCTACCTATTTGCCAAAGAAAAACAAACAAATTGCCACCTCGTCAACACGTGATGCCTGATGAAAACATGTGGGACCCATTTGCCTTATTTTTTAGAATAAATAAGAACGTTTTATTTTTTTGTCTTTTTTTAAAGCAAATAAGAACGTTTTATGATTTTATCATCAGCTCACGTGTTTTGTTTACCGTGGTTTTTTCTTTTCTTTTTTTCTCAGGAGTTTACCGTGGTTATTTCTACATGTTATTACAAGTTTTGTATTAAATAATTTAAGTAGAATTTTTATATTATAGTTTTTTTAACTAAAATTTAATCAAGTATTTTAAAAAATAAACCTTTTTAAGTGCTTAAAATACATTTTTAAATTGAACAAACATATCCTTTTATTTTAATTTTTTTTAAACTTCCAAATCCAAATGCATTTGAGTAAAGAAAAATTATATTCATCATCTCTATATATTATACATTATGCTTTTTTATTTTTTATATTTTACCAAATGTTTAATATATGAATGATGAGTAGAATAATTCAATTAATTTAATAATAAAATTATTTTTTAAAAAATAATAATAATATATGATATATAAAAATGATGAGTAGGAGTAAAATATTAAGGTCTCGTTTGTTTTCACAACTACTCTTAACTTATCTCATCTCATCATTACAATTTTTACAAATTTTCATACAAAATAAAATAAAAAATTTAATATTTTAAAATTTTAAAATAAAAATAATATTAAAAAATAATATTTTATTCAAATTTTTACTTTAATTTCAATTTATCTCATCTTATTTACAAAAACAAACTAGACATTTATTTTATTTTCTGCGCCATCCGAGTGAAAATGGATTTATATTATTCTTAAATGAAACATACTATTTCAACATAAAGCTTATACTGAAGTTTTTAACGGAATTGCATTTTATTTTATTTTTTTAATTTTTTTATTTAATGATTAAGAAAGTATTTTTAAATAAATTTGTGATTTTTTTTTAAGTATTTAAATATTTTAAAAAATGTTTGAAAAAAAATTTAAAAAAAAAAAAAAAAAAAAAACCCTGATCGGTGACTCGGTGAAGATTCTCGGTCTGTGGACAAGGCATTGTCCAATTTGTCCTTTCTAATTTTATTTATTTATTAGGAATAACTTTATAAATTATATGTCCGCTTCATCTCCTATCCAATCATTGAAGCCCGACTCGCAAAGAATGTGGAGGAACACAGCTTGAATGATTCGTATCCCTAATTCAATTTAATAATTTTGCAGATCATTGTCAGGAAAAAAAGTCACGTCAAGCTTTTACTCATTGCTGTCTTGTGAGTAATAAATAAACGTGACCTCGTGCAAATAAATGTGGTCAATCATTTTTTTTTATTATTATTTGCATTTTGTTTTTCGTAAGGTTGCGAGTTTTATTTCTACTTTTCTTTCTTTTGATGCAGACACTGACAGACGTCATGTTGTCCAGTTCCTTTGCAATCGAAAAACAATGGCAATAACAAAGGAAAAAAACAGGTCGTTTCTCATCGTATCGTTATAATTTCATTCGGCTGACGCATGCAATGATGCCAGTTGCCGGAGCCAAGATGGTCCTTTCCTGGTGTTCTTAAGATGCAGAATCTGACGTTCTTGACTCATTAAGTAATTGCTCCAAATTCCCTTAAACCAAACTGTGACGAACGAGGATTCTGAGAGCATATAGTATGTTTTTCAAAGCTGTTTCTATGAATATTAACTCCAACATATGTAGAAGGAGAATCTCGTTTGCTTGGTCCTGAAGAACAGATGACAGTCTTGAAATCATTGTTTTTTTTTTGTTTTATTTGCAGATTGGTGAATAGGTTTGGAGAAGGAGGATTGTTTTTTTTTTTACCGATACAAGGACTGAGTTTGAGGCAGTGCTGCTGGCATTTCGGGCCAAAGT
Source organism: Pterocarya stenoptera (assembly GCA_003123785.1). Classification (NCBI taxonomy): domain Eukaryota; kingdom Viridiplantae; phylum Streptophyta; class Magnoliopsida; order Fagales; family Juglandaceae; genus Pterocarya; species Pterocarya stenoptera. The sequence goes on from QEOT01004489.1 coordinate 171,310, forward strand.
ATCGTTATTTTGGCTCGATCAAGAATGGCAGAACCTTGTACGGAGAGGCTGTTGGAGAAGAATTACTACGAGAATTGTCCTGGATGCAAAGTGGATCAATATAAAGAGTTACACCGAGGTTTTCCCATCCGCGAGCTTGTGTCTACATGGGTTGTTGTGCTTTGTACTGGTAACCACTCTCACCCAATAATCTGTGCCAGTCATAAGCTTTTCTCACTGGTGTTTACTTTAGGAGCATCTTTCTCTTATTTTTATATGAACAGGAAACTCCCTTACTGAGATATTGTTTGCAAGTGTGCATGCAACTGTCATTTGTGTTTGAAACTGTACCCTTTAATGTGATCCCTACTAAATCTTCATGTTCTAAATTTCCAGCGCTGCCGATATCATCTCTCTTTCCGTTCCTTTATTTCATGGTGAGTCCATCCACTGAACAGGGTATTTGCGCCTTACAAAATGCTGAGTAAAAATTTGGACAAAATTGCATGTTATTAATCAGAATAATCTCTCTTCTTTTGGAAGTGACGAAATTAAAAACCCTTGATGATCTAAACTTTCCAACGTTTTGAACTTTAATCATTAGGAACATTATTCAAGAATTTAAGCTCTGCTGATTTTCTATTAATTTCCATTTGCAGATTAGGGAATTTCATATCGCAAAAAGAGAGGAAGACATTGGCTATTACGCCGGTTATGTGGGTGAGAACATTTGCACAATTTATTCTTCTTTGGCGATACCTTTTTCGTAATCTTGAAGAAGTAATCCTAACAAGCCACTCCATATATCTTGAAGGGTCTTCCTTTATGCTTGGCAGAGTTTTGACATCTGTCTTTTGGGGAATTGTGGCTGATCGATATGGTCGAAAACCCGTTATAATTATAGGGACTATCACAGTGTTAGTACCCACCATTTGACAATTCATGTACATGTATTTGAGTTTGAATATTTTCTCAAATGCCTCTAATAATTATCTACGATTTTTTTTTTAAAAAAATTCTTGAAACAGGGTTATTTTTAACACACTGTTTGGCCTTAGTGTCAATTTTTGGATGGCTGTTACAACAAGGTTTCTTCTTGGAAGCTTGAATGGTTTGCTTGGACCAATAAAGGTACAGTGCATGATTTACTGAGCACTGTAATACTGGAAATATTTCCATTCTGTTCTTGGATTGGAATTCATTTTGCTTTTCGTTTTTGGACTGCTTCCTTCTTTTTGCTTGGTCTAGTTTTCCTACCACATATACATACATTAACTTCCTCCCCTACCAGGCATATGCAGGTGAAGTTTTCCGCGAAGAATACCAAGCTTTAGGGTTATCAGCAGTAAGTCTCGTTGACCCATGTATATTCTATTGAGTTCTTTGAAGTGTTGTAGATTATCAACACTAAGAATTATGATTAATTTCAGATTACTACAGCATGGAGCATGGGGTTGATTATTGGCCCTGCTTTGGGAGGATTTCTCGCACAGGTACTTCTATTTCTTGGTCTCTTGTGGGGAAAACGTATCTTGAAAATGCAACAGTTTTTTCACATGAGCTGGAGGAAATTTCTAATGCAGGAGGTATGAGAAAAAGGATAGAAATTGAATATCTAGGGTAGTGTTTGAGAAAAAGAGCAAGAGAAAGGAAGTTTGAGAGAATTTTTGTGTGTAGGATGTGCTTCTTTCACACATCTTAACTTATTTATGTTAAAATCATATTGGCAAATACAGTGCATAATTGCTCTTATTGGAATCTCTCAGAAGAGAAAAAATATAGAAGAACACAATAACTACAATATCATTAACTCGAACTCTAAGAACCCTCAAGCTGGGCATAGAGATCAAACATGCTCAGTTTGGATACAAAGACTACTGAAGGAAGAATGAGCCAATTGTTTAACGACAATATCACCCAATTGGTCCATATGCTGGAAATAAGGAGTGACTCTCTGCTTTTGCATTAGGAGATCCCAGATAAAACGGCAATCAACCTCAATGTGTTTAGTACCTCATGAAACACTAGTGGATTGATTGTCACAATTCAGATTGAATAATTCTCTATTTATGCTTCTTTTAACTGCAGAATCCTCTATTTATACTTGTTACTGATTCCTCTATTGTTTTTGTTGCACAAATTTGTTATTCAGCCAGCAGAAAAATATCCAAGTATATTTTCCAAGGAATCTTTATTTGGGAGGTAAAGTGTTTCTTTTGAGGAACCTTTAGGTAACATGCAGAGGGACTGTCTTATTTCCACTACTGGCTGATGTTTATACTTTCATTAACATTCTAAAATTTATAATGCAGATTCCCATACTTCTTGCCCTGCCTTTGCATATCACTTTTTGCATTGGCAGTATCCATTGCTTGTTTCTGGCTTCCGGTACTTTCCTTGTTTCTAATGCTCTATAGTTATATAAAATCTAATTGTTTTTCTACTTTTTTTCACTACTTATCATCACAGATAGACGTTTCTAATAGCCTCAAATTCTCTAGCTTATTACGATTCAACTAAAACTTTTTGTTGAAGTTTGAAGTCTTTATGTTTTAAATTAAAATGTTGTAATGTTGTTAGAATCAGTACTTTGTTTTGCTTTTTAATATCTTTGGATTCCGTAATGAACTTACACTGAAAACTGTTCACGAGCTAAAGTTGCTATTTGGAAAAAATATTGTTGTTTTTGAGTGGAAGAGCAATGATTGTTCAAGAAAGACTTCTTGTTTAGCTATCACTGCGAATGACACAGGTCGACAACTAAGATAATTGCACTTGCTTGAGAATTACTTTCCTGGACTATTATTGTCTAGTTAGCCCATATTTGTCTAAAAATAGCTGTATTTTACAGGAAACGCTGCACATGCATGGTGGAAAGACATTACCCGATGACTTAGATGAGGGTTTAGAAACCGGGTCCTGCAATTCTAACATAAATGAAAAAACAGAACAAATTGAAGGAACAGGACCAACTGCAAAGGAAAACCTCATAAAGAATTGGCCTCTGATGTCAGCTATCATTGTTTATTGTATTTTCTCACTCCATGATATGGCTTATACGGAGGTATGAAAATGTTTTAAATGATTTCTTTATATCTTGTTGTAGACTTCTGAACATTATCATGACTTGGTTGGTTACTACTCTTGCATATTAGTTTTCCACAGATATTTTCTGGTTGATCTATGTTCTCACGAAAGTGAAATATCTGGTTTTTTCTTTTTTGTAAGATGTGTGTAGTTGGCCTGTGTGTCCATTATTGGATACACAAAGTTTACTGTTCTTTTTCCTCTTGGTTTCTCTGTAAAATTGGAATAAATACGGTGTATCTTAACGTACCAATTTAAAAAAAAAATCCACAAATTCTATTTATGATTAGAAGCTCCACACACCAAAGGTAGAGAGCCATCCTTCTCCTGCTGGATACACCTTGTTAGACGTAATGGTTACATCAAGGGACATCCTGACATGCACTTGATGTTTCTGTGTGATGGTATATTTTGCTGAATGAAAGGCTTTCTAGCAAGAGTTAGATAGATCACCAAGTAGTTTTCAGGTACCAACAAACATTACTCTTTTTAAGGCTTACGTGAAGGAGTCATTTGATAATCGATTATGCTTTATTCTTTTAGTATATTTGAAAAAATAATGAAGGGAAGACTAGAAGTTGTAGGGGAATCACAGTTTTTCTCTTTTAATGTTAGTCTCAACTCCAAATTCATGTAAGAAGATGATAAACAAGCCATCCAGTCCTTCACACTCAAAGCCAAGAATAAAAAGTCCCTCGTACTAAAAAAAGGTCCCAAGTCCTATAATGTCATAGGTCAAGCTGGGTTTCTAAACAGATAACCCAAGTAAAGCCGGTCCTTCTTCGAATGTAGGCCTAAATATGCTGAAAAGAGGATGGGCCAAGTTCAGACAAGCAGAGTTCGCTTGAGATTCCATTGAGATTTTCACCCCCTTTACCCAACCCTTTGATGGAAGTGAAAATACCATTGGGATTCCAATCAGATGATGGCTGATTGGGTGAAAACTTCTGGTCCAGAGTCCTTCAGAATTTTTATGACTCTTGACGGGCATTCCCAAGTCACTATATGATCTTGATGTCTTAAATTCTTAATGGGGTTACATTGAATGACAAGTTCTCTGTCTCCCATAGTTTGTTTACTCTACTACTTCCAGCAGGGGTCTTCTTCTTCTTGGCTGCCCTCCCTTCATCTTGTCTAGATGCCCATTATTCTTGCAGTCCTCAATGAAGAACTTTTGACTTTGATATTAAGGCTAATTCTACTTTTATAAGCAAAGAAACCGATGTTGTATAACTTTTTTCAATTCTTTCTTGCCTTTCCTGTCTCTGAATTTCTAAGTTGGTGATATTACTAAACCAACATCTCTTTTAGATATTCTCCTTATGGGCTGTCAGCCCCCGAAATCTTGGGGGTTTGAGCTACTCAACCAATGATGTTGGCGAAGTTCTTTCACTTTCAGGTATTTATTTTATACTTATGCCTCCATTCATATTAATTGTTAATCAATTCATATTTTTGTCCCAAAAGCTTTTTAACACATTTTTGAATCAAATGTGAAGGGGCAGGTCTATACCATCTGTTAGATTTTTTCTTTTTTTAAAAAGAACTTGTTTAAAAATGGTTGTTCTATCTCTACTACTAGGAAACGCACTTCTTTAATGGATATTGAAGGAGTTGTGTATGTTTCTATCAATATGAATCTCTAGACAAAAAATTTCAAGGATTGCATCATCCACTCAATCTAAAGATATATTTTCCTTTCAACCTCTTAATAGAAAATTAAGTATGATGTTTGAATGTACAGACCATATATGGTTTCACAAACAATTCAAGAGTGGAAGGATAATACACTTGTGCACTTAAATTGCCCCCTTCAATTCTATGGAATTTAGCTTTTACTTTTGCACTTCAGCTTTGTCATTGGTTTGTAATGCATCCCTATAATCATATTTAAAACAAAGTTGTATGCATCTGCAGCTTCATTGCTAAACATGGTGGGTGTTTCCATAAACATAGATACTTTGTGCTGAAACATCCATCACTCAATACAATTGTTGGATTATTGTTGATCTCATACATGAATTTTTAGGTTTTGGCCTTCTCGTTTTTCAATTTTCTTTATATCCATACGTGGAGAGATCTATTGGGCCAACAATGGTAATGCGCATTGCAGGTGTAAGTTTTCAAATCTCTGTACTTGATCTGTACCTCATTTCTGTATAATCATGTCTTTCCTCACGATTTTGGGCTTATAAATCCCATATGCAGGTTTTATCCATTCCTTTGTTAGCAAGCTACCCGTTCATGACCTACTTATCTGGGTTCAGTCTCAGCATCTTGCTAAATTGTGCTTCTCTGTTCAAGAATGTCTTCTCTGTAAGTCCATATACGTCTTAAATTTAAAAATTCACCGCCGCAATATCAAGCTTCATCAGTAGGCTGATCAGAAGATGCCGAGATACATTTTGATTATCTGAAAATGAGAATCCACTTGTATTAGATGGTCTCTCTAGGACCAATTACGTGTGATGCAAGTCATTCAGATAGACTTTTGACTAAAATATATTGAAACTCAATATATGAAATTTTATTGCTTGTACTAGAAGGTATTGCTTAGATATTCACAAATTAATGTACCAAATCAAATCGGCATTTGTAATATCCTTACATTAAATCAACACATTCTTCTTGTTCACAGTTTGTTTATTCTTATCACTATCACTTTGAAGATGGACAATAAAAATCGAACATCGTGTCACTTCTCTAGAGTTTTGTTGGCTGGTTACAAGAAAGTATCATACTTTTGAAAATAGGTATTAAAACTCTTGATACATTTTTTAGATTATGCGTTTTTTAAGTTTCTAATGTTTCTTTGTAAGCAGGTGTCCATTATAACAACCTTGTTCATTCTGCAAAATAGAGCTGTGGTATTCCTCTTTCCTCATTTTGCATAACGTAATTCCTTCTCTTGATATCTTTTGAAGTGGTAGTAATCACAAAATATTTTTATGTCAACTCAATAGGAGCAAAACCAAAGAGGAGCTGCTAATGGTATTTCTATGACCGCAATGTCTCTATTCAAAGCAGCTGCTCCAGCTGGAGGTGGTGCAATGTGAGTGTCCTCTAAATTTCTATGGCGTTTATTTTATTTTGTTGGTGATGCAGAAACCCATTTATGGATTATAATAGGGCTTTACATCTTTAAATGTGCATTGTCGACAATTTTCTTAAACTACAATTCATAGTTAGTAATCAGATTTCATATGAGACATAATAAAATTCCTTTTTCCCATAATTTAAATCTATGCTTGTAAAAAACTGGTAGTAATGTGGTCATAAAATGGAGATCAAGATTGCCAATCGTAGTTTTGTGGGTGAACCGCGAAGTAGCCAACGTTGGTTTTGGCTGAAATTGATGCCATCCCTAATGCTCTTGACATAAATATGCTAGGAACAAATGTTTTGCTAGCCATTGAAATACAGCCGTGATCCATTTCATTGGAAATATTTGTAGATGTTTAAGAAGCATGGAGTCTACAGTCATGTTCCTAGAGCATTGTTGCTGCAGGACCTTCCTCCTATACTTGAAGAGATTTTAAATTCCATTGCAAATGAACACATGCATTGAATATGATGTATAAATAACTATATAGGTCCTACTATATAGAAATAAAAACTAAATCTAATTTTATGTCATAACTGTTACCTAGTTTGAGAAAAAAAGGAGCATACAATTACTAAATAATGGTTTATTTTAGTAGCATGTACCCACTGAATCAGTCATATCCTAATCTTTTAAGAAATTCTCCATGCAAATGTTGAACCAGTTCACGTATCCTTCTTCGTGCTCCCTACCTATGATTGATTTTAAATGATGAAGATACCATGACCAATCTATTGGAGTAATTGAAGAGCATGAACATAATTATACGTGTATGATATACGTTACATTCTTTTGTACATTGCCATATTTATATTTGAGAGAAAAGTATACTTTTGCATCCATGGTAGTTTGGGGGTGCAAAGTGTATTTATCCTTTTATATTTTACTACATTTTCTCTTATGAGGAACTCTAGACCTCTGATTTTTGCATTTCCTTTGTCTGTGTAGATTTTCTTGGGCACAAAAGCGTCAAGATGCTGTTTTCCTCCCAGGTATGTTGCGGCACTCATCTAAAACCATATTTACTGAGATGATTTTCGGCATCAACTTATTTCATCGTCATTTGATACAAAGTTCGTTAGTGTCTACTTATTTCAATCTTTAAACAGTTCTACATCCCTCATATTTATGGATTGAAAAATGCATGTGATTATTTCACCAGCACAATGAACAATAATAGTTAATCTGAACTGAAAATGTGTGAGCTGAGCTTTGCAAATGGTGTTGAAATATAGGTGACCAGATGGTTTTCTTCGTTTTGAATGTGATCGAGGCGATTGGGGTGCTGATGACATTCAAACCATTTCTTGCTCAGAAGTAAATGCCATGCCATGGTGAGAGAGAGAGAGAGAGAGAGAGAGAGAGAGAGAGAGAGAGAGGAATGTAAAGAAATCTCAAGAATAGTTAAATAAAATTCTTGGGATGATTAATGATTCTTTCTTGTGTTAGTAGATCAGTGGGTGTGCGTGCATTGTATTTAAGACTGACTAATTGGTCAGCAGCAGTATTTTACAAGGAAAGAAAGTAATGTATAACCATTTCATGATTTAAGTACTGGAAATACTCCTAAGCTGTATGCATCGTTGTTGTTAAATCTGGGGTTGTCTGTATTTACACATGTTCCATTTCCCACCTCAACTTGAGTGGTGTTGACGCCACGCCAGCAATGTCTGTCAATAATTTGGTGGAAAGCATAATGGGAATCCCGGCCTTAAGTGCATCTCTTTCTTCACCGATATTCGTTGTATGTTCTTGTCAATAATCCAAGCGCAATTTGGCCCTGGTGCCACTTAGTAACATTTTACTTAAAAAAACAAAACAAAACAGCAAAACAATTACAAATTCATAATCTGCATTATTTAGTTAAGTTGATAGCTTTGTCCCTAGATTAGAGTTTAGAACCATGTATTATTAGGGAGATATGGAGAGACCCATCTTAACCAATTGATCAAAAAGTGAGAATTCTAACATAAAGAAGTTAGAACTTAGTAAATGGGTAACTTTGAACCTTGATTAGAATTTCAGATCCAAATTATAGCACCTGCCCCATAAACCATAACATTCTACAGCTAAAAGATCAAGAAGAACATTTCAGAAGGTCTAAATAACAATTTCCAAGAGACCCAAGAGAGAGAGAGAGAGAGAGGGAGATAGAGAGAGTAAATCATGTGTGGAGTTCATAATACTTCTGGGTAAGCCCAAAAATAGCAGGAGCAACTTCAATTAGAACCTCAATAAGCAAATTATCAATAAGAACCGCTGAGCCAAACTTAAGATGATTAGACCATGGCTGGGAGAAAGAGGCTATATACCAAACTTCTGTCAAAACTCATTAGTGACTGAAATAGTACAACGAGTGATGGAAATTTTGGTGAATGATTTGACACAGAAATAGATACAAGCAACATCCCATAATAGGGAGGAGTAAACCATCCACAAAGATGCAACAGACGGTTGATTCAGAGGGAGACTGGGCGAGTGCTTTCATCCACCTAACAGTAAACTAAAAGGAGCATCCCAAAGTGCATCATGTCTACATACTTCCATGAATGAATACAGATGTCAGATTGGGGCTGATGATGTTCTGCGAAGCTGATACTTTGGCTCGGGAGGAGGTACAGACGGCAACATTTTCTCTAGCTCCTGCAAGACAAGGACCAAAGTTACTCGTCACTTTCATGAGTACTCCATTGTTGAGGGAAAAAAAGTATCAAACCGAGTCTCCGACAGGCATGACAATCATAATTATCAACCCAGAAAACAACCCTAATCACAGCAACATGTCATGATGACACCACCTTTTCTTCTCTTTTTCTTTTTTATGGAGGATAAAAAGCCTCAGGAAGATGTAACAAACTAAAGAAAGAAGAAATTGTCCCCCAAAGAGTAACTTTCAATCTTTTTCTTAAAGGTATATACACCAAATAATTTTCTAGGAAGCACATAACTTTAGACTGGATTCAGAAAGGTATGGATCGAAATAAATCCTATTTGACCATTGCTGCCCAATTAAATGTAACCCATATTGCTTGTAATAAGGGGAATCTCTATCTCTTACTTTCCCACACATTTGAATGAATGAGTGAATATCTGAGTAAAAATTTTGTTTAATACATTCTCAGATCAAAATGGGCTCTGGTTGAATGAAAAACCTATATGTATCATAACTAATATCATTGATAAGGCAGTCTTTGGTCAATTTCCTTTCGACAGAGTGACCTGGGAAAGGGTAAGATAGAAAATTTGAGAATAACTAATATTTAATTACTTTGTGATGATATGACATATAAGAGCAGCAACTCCGTAAGAGTAAACTGGGTACAGAAGATCATAAAGCCCAGAAGTCACACCTAGCAGACACATTTCAAAGCCTTCAACTTATTTTTTTCTCTTGTCCTTTCCACGACTAGATTTTTTTTTATTTTAAAAAGGCGATAACTAAAGTATGCTACTAGGGAATCCCTTAAATCACAATTTTACAAATGAATGATCCAAAAACAATTCATAAAAGTAGAAGGCAGGCCGCTTTAACCCCCCCCCCTCTCTCTCTCTCTCTCTCTGGTTCTTCTCTCAAAGCCTCTCTTCTCCTCCTCTTCTTTTCTCAGACCCTCTCTCCCTCTCTCTCTCTTTCTAATTTGTTGTTTGCGAAGGATTTTTTTGTTGTGGAATGTGGATTTTGTCGTGGATTTGTGAATTTTTTTTTGTTTTTTCCGGTTGGGTCACAGCTGTGGGTGGGCGGTGGAAGGGGAGAGGATTAACCAGGGCGGATTCCGGGGGGGTAAACCTCGGTGAGGAAAGCGGCCACCCCCACCCCCGCATGGGCGGGTAGCACAACCCTAGTAGCCATGGGACTTTTTAAACAAAATAAAAAATGCAGGAACAAAATTGGAATCTAACATTCAGTTCATAGACCAAATTTGTATTTTCAGGTATTATGTTATCATATTTCTGAACACGTTAGCCATTTGCATAAAGCTATTCAACTCAAGTAAGCATAAGTGCAACTGAAATCAGAATCAACTAGCCAACCACAGAAAGTGCAGTTTGTCAAATTCAGAAAACCAGTTGGCTATGGTTAATTTAAGTCCAACCTTTTTTTCCCTGCAATCACCTTTTGACTGGATCTGTTGATAATTGTACTCCCATTCTTTGTCCTAGATCTTTTGGATTTCAAATTTACTCTAATTTTAAGAAGAACCTTTATTACAATGCTTATAACTTCATAGCATTGCAGTTTCGTAGTCCCTTTACTTTAATTTCTATATAGATGGTTTACTCATCAAAAAGGAGAAACATAAGTATACCTATCGACCGAAAAAAGCCCTTGTGGCCAAAATCCTGGACTAGAGCTACAAAGTCATACACATGAATGTTTTCTTCGCTTCTCAAGAATTTAGGATATCTGGTGTTTGCTAATCTAAATTTGATAAACCTTCTAGAGTAACTATATATATATCTACTATAATTCGATAAATGTTTACAACATTTCAGCTCATTGAAATATGCTTACATGAGTTCAAAGTTAAACACAATATCAGCTTGGTTCTGAATTTTGTTGAACAAAACCAGCCTCATAAACTTACCACACTGCCGGAGAAAGAATAAAATAAATAAAACCACCATACAGCCCTTTTTCCTTTATTCATGAGTATGACAGATTCTTTAAATTATATTTTGAAATAGAAATTAAGGTTGCCCTTCAGAAGAATTCAAAGGAGGATATTGTCTCCCACAGGTTCATGTCAAGTAAACCATGAGCCGAACAACAAGACCTCTACTTCCCATTGTAATAGCTAAATGATAATGCCAATGTAACAAAATCACCTAACAGGTTTAGAGTTAAAAACAACAATAAGTTGACAGTCTCCCAAAACTTATGGAGTTATGGTGCCAAAAACTCAGGAATACATCATCAATTCTTTTTCTTTTTCTTTTTTGACAGGTAAGAATACATCATCAAATTTCCAACTGCAAATTGAGTGATAAAAAAATCTACCTGTGACATGATACTATATACATATATGCACGAAGCCAGGAAGCAGTTTTTTTAGGGATTTTATTTTTCTTTTATTGGGTGGAACTGATTTTAGGGGGAGCAATGTGAGAAAATTAATTAAAACCTCCTATAAACTTTTTTTCCAAAATTTTGGAGAGATAGGGATGCCAAGGCCCTCCTGTGCCCCTGCATATATGGACAATGAATTTTGAGAGGAGGTGGAAGCAAAGAGGATAGAGAAGAAAAGTTGGCCTCCTAATTACCATCCCTCCCCCCAAAGTTAAGAAGGGAGAAAAAAAAGCATCACTCGAGAGAGAGAGGGGGGGGGTGTTAATCATCCTTCTTCCAGTTTTTTTTTTCCCAGGCTCCTAATTTCTTCCCTAGGCAAAACAAGAAAAAAGTAATTTTAGAGACATGAAACTGTCATTAGGAATAGGCATAGTCCAAGCTATACAGGAAGTATACAAGAGGTAACACCTAGTTAAGAGGAAGAGCTAGAAACAAGAAAATATGAAAATCTAGCCCATTGATCTTACAAAATGTTAAGACACATGTAAAATTATAAATTTTACAAAACTCAGTTACTAAACCATGCACTCCTACAAGATTGAGTCTATGGCCCACCCTACACTTGTTTAAGAGGGCAGGAGTCCGGGTTTGGTCCAAAGAACCATGGCTAAAAATTTTGGTCATTTCTAACTAGCCAATTGATCCTCCAACACTCGTATTAAAATTTCTCATCCCACCAAGCTATTGGTGTTTAAAAAATAATCCACCCAGTTCCAAAATGGAGTAGTAAATTAGGTCTCCAACACTCAGAGATAGTGCGCCTGAGTGGGTGTTAAACAGCCATGCAGATGAAAGTGTTTAATCTGCTGAAGGAAAAAATGCCCTTGTCTGTTGCTTACTGAGCCTTGTCTAAAAACAATTGTTTTTTTTTTTTAAGTAAAAGGATTTGTGTAAAAAATAAATAAATAGTGTTTCTCATCTTCAAGACAAGAAATCAAATAGGAACTGCTTGTAAGATGATCTATGACTAAGCTGTACGTAAATCCGACTATGAAATTAAACTTTCCAGTATGTGTAAGGTACACCAAAAATGAATCCAAAGATAGAAAATAAGAATCTTCCATTTCAATAGCATATCCGACACTGCTAGGTCAACAGTGAGATCCAGAGAAGAGATCAAGAGGGAGGTATTCTTGAACGAGTATCAGATATACCTTCAATGTTTGGATATGACCTTTTTTTCAGCATAAATTAGCCTACAATTATAACAGGGACGCATGAAGGGTTTATTATATTTTTGCTAACATATAAATAAGAAAAATGCTTGAATGATTACACTAATACAAAATAACTATATCATGTTTAACGGTATAACAGAATGTTATTATATATGAAATATTCTATTTTTAATTTCTCTCATCTCTCCACCATAATGTGCAGTGCAGCACTCATTTAAAGTTGTAATCTTAACATGCATCAGACATACCCACAACCTGTACCACATATCAATGCTTCGAAAAACTCAAATTTTCTTTCAATCATCAGTAGAAAAGACACTCTTTTGACACAGTAAGGTATTAAAGAAAAAAAAAATAAAAACAACAGCTCAATATCTCAAATGAAGAACCTAACCTTCCGTTTCCGGAGCAGTTCATTTTCCTCTTCCAGACGTGAAACTTTGTTCTCCAGTTCATTAGTGTAAGCCTGTTTACATTGTTATCTTTTGGGTCATTGGAAAATCAATACAATAAAAAACTGGAAAAGGCAAAGAAACAATTCAAGGAATTTGAGATAACCAACACTTTTGAGAGCCAACCTGCTTCCTTGCTCGTGAACGGGCAGCAGATTCTCGGTTCTTGATCATCCTCTTCTGCCTTCTCTCAACAGTCCTCTCGATCATGTCCTCTGGGATGCCTCTTTTCCTACTAGACATCTGTGTGTCCGACAAGGTTCCCATCAAAGGTGAAGATAATGCTACCTGATTCTCTGGATATGCAACATCCATCACAGCACCAGCCCCAATGTGCAGTGGCTGTGGTATAGGCTGGCCGGGCATGTAAACCCCCATCATACCTTGTTGCGGATGTTGATATTGTTGTGGTGGATACTGCATCCACTGACCTTGCTGTGGAAACTGTGGGGCTACATTCTGATCAACCATAACAGTACCAGCACCTTTTTGCTCTGAAGATGTTTCAGCCACAACTCCTGCTTTCACCAAGAAATCCTCCAATGTCATCTCTCCCAAAGTAGGCTGCCGCTCCCGAGACTTCTTTTCCTCGTTATTTTTACTTTGCTGAATATCTCTCCAAACCTCATCCACTGTCTTCTTGCTCAGAGCACTAGTTAATGACAGGCTAGCCTGATGCTGCAGTGTAGTTTGATTGGCCTGTGTTGTGCCCTCAATGTCCATACCTGTGGACTGGTTGGCCTCAGCAGTCCAAATATTTTTTAGAAGCTCGTCAAGGTTCATGCTGCTAAGTGGCTTCCCCAAGTCACCTAACTGATTTTGAACCTCATCGAGTGTAAGACTGTACATTGAGTTTTGTCGCACCAATGGCTGGAATTCTGACTGTTTTCCATTACTATCTCCCACACCTTGAGACCCCATTGTCTCGATCCCCATCTGCTAACTCTTAGTTAATATAATCATTCCAATCCCAAACTCAAATGCCTATAGCAACAACCATGACGACTCACAAACTAATCTCCGAAAGCTGCTGAACCAATCTTCAATACTGCCCCATTAATCAGAAACCTGAAAATCCCAATTGAAAGTTCAAGCCACCCAGCATTTCATCCGAGCTCAGATTATCTAAAAACCATAAAATAACTAGATCACATGCAAAATACACTCTACATATATTTCAAAATACTTCAAAGACATGAGAATAATGGATAGAAATCTTTACTGGAATTTTCTTATAAGCATAAATCCACGATATATTTCGTGCAAAAACATATGTAGGCATGCATGGAACAGAGCTATAGCATACATTTCACCAGATAATTTATATAACCCTGAAGCTATTAAAAGGAATAAAAAAAAAATAGAAGATCATTACATTCAGAATTTAAAATCCCTTGAAACTCACCCCAGAAACCATGAGCCTTCCAAAAAATTCGTAGTATTAAGAGCCAAAACATATTCAGACGATCCATAGACAGTGAATCCCCTTACCCGTACTCATTCTTAGAAGAAAAGGTGATGAATCCGTTGCATGCAAAAGGAAAGGGCATAGTTCTAGCCTTCAATGACCAATTCCTTCGAAACCCTAAACCCACTACTCTTTTTTTTTTCCCCTCGGAAACCCAAAACTCGCAACTCAAGCCCAAAAAGATTGACCCAATTGCTCCCCTTAAATGCCTACATTAATTTGCTTTGTATTCAAGAAACAAAGAAACCAGTGTACTGGTATATTATGGATGGAAAAAATAATACTTTTAATTACCATAAAATCAAATAACTAATAATACCAAACAAGATCATCGCATTACAACACCAGAACCCGAGAAGGTGATAAAAATCAGAAAAACAAGAAAAATAAAGTAAAGGGTCTGCATGCAAGAACATCAGTGTTCTTATCGAAGCCCAAAAAACCTCATAAATTAAGAATGAAAATCTTCAAAAAAGAAACTCAATGTTCTTATCATGAACCCCCTCAAGTGGTCCCCAAACGTAAAAGCAAGACATAGAAGGAGGAACAGACATTGAAGGTCAAGAAAATGAAAGAAAAATCAGAGTGCGACTTACTTGATCTGAATCTGAACTATGTAAGGAGGATTGAGTCTTTGAGAAATAGGAAATAGAGTCTTGGTTCCAAGACTTTGGTCCTCACTTTTTCTTTGAGGAGGAAAGGAAATCATCACCACCATGCATCCATGTATAAGTTTGTACAATGTCTACGCTTGCAGAGGGACAATCCCAGGTGGGTGTCTCACACAGAGAGAGAGAGAGAGAGAGAGAGAGAGAGAGAAGGAGGCAGAGAGAGTGAGGAAAAACCAAAACGCCCACATTGAATATATAGTAATGCGGAGAAACGACGTTAATTGGCTCGTTTTATTGTTGTTTATAGTCTCCGATGTGAATAAAATAACAAATGCTATCATGTGGGACGCCTCATAGGATAATCATGAACTCTCCCACTTGTTTGGTTGGTTTATTTAAAATTAAATTAAATTAAACAAAAAACAATTGGCACACCTGACGATAAATGTGTCTGTCTTGCTTTGCTTTGGCATTTGCAAATGCAAAGCTCCGAATTCAAAAAACTACACTCCACTTCAAAACTTTTGAATTTTTAGGCAGTCCCATGCACTTTCCAATATACCTCTTTTTTTCCTTTTTAAGAAAATAGTGCTGATATCATCTGCATTTTATTATTATTACCTATTTAAAAATTATTATTTTTTATATTAAGTTTATTATCTTAATTATATTAATCGATATGATAAGTTTAGACAAAGAGTGTAATTATTTCAAAATTATTTATTGCTATAATAGTTTTAATAATAAAATCTAATTTCAATAAATAATATTTACAATCTTAGAGTGTGTAGATCATGTATAAATTCACATAAAATTTTATTTTTTTTAATGATAAATCTTTTTTTATTTTTTTTAAAGAAAATGTAAGTGACTTGCCTAGAACTGCTTTTTTATAAGATTTGGTAGACACTTGAAAAAGAGAGAATGATTAGTGAGAGAATAGCCTTTTTCTATGCCTTTCTCTTAGTACCTTTTTTTTTAGGGATAATAAGAGATGAATTAATCTTTGCATCATTCTACACATTACATACCATAATTTTTTTTATTTTTTTTATTTATTTCTCTTATTAAATGTGTATTATATGGATGATGAATAAAAAAATATAAATGTTTCAAGAAGAGTAAAATAAAAAAANATTTAATAATAAAATCTAATTTTAATAAATAATATTTACAGTCTTAGAGTATGTAGATCATGTATAAATTCACATAAAATTTTATTTTTTTTAATGATAAATATTTTTTTATTTTTTTTAAGAAAATATAAGTGACTTGCCTAGAACTGCTTTTTTATAAGATTTGGTAGACACTTGAAAAAGAGAGAATGATTAGTGAGAGAAAAGCCTTTTTCTATGCCTTTCTCTTAGTACTTTTTTTTTTAGGGGTAATAAGAGATATGTTTTTTTCTAATTCGGCTGAAAAAGACTGTACATTTACTCAAATATAGAATGAACGCATTGAAACATTGCTCAAAGGCAAAGAAAGACAAAAGAAGCGTTTGAATGGAATGGAACCCAACACAACTGACAAGATGTTTGTCCACTAGTCAACTTCTCNTAAAAAAAAATAAAAAATATATTAATATGTGATGTGTAGAATGATGCATAACAATGATTATAAGAGATACGTTTTTTTCTAATTCGGCTGAAAAAGACTGTACATTTACTCAAATATAGAAAGAACGCATTGAAACATTGCTCAAAGGCAAAGAAAGACAAAAGAAGCGTTTGAATGGAATGGAACCCAACACAACTGACAAGATGTTTGTCCACTAGTCAACTTCTCTGCAACTCAGGATATATCCCTCTCTCTCTCTCTCTCTCTCTCTCTAGAGTCTAGAACACCAAAGATGCTTGTGGCAACACGTGGACATGTTAGGTTCGAGTTTCGTTTTTTTCACCTTTGTTTTCTTTTTCCCCAAAATTTTCTTCCGAAGAACTCAAGAATTAGAGAAAAGTATTTTTGAGTGACAACCACACACTTCTGCAGGTTTCAGAGTTCTTCCCATTGAGAAGAAGCAGGTTTTTTAAATAATATTGATCCAGTTTTGAGGGACTTGGATTTGATGAGTGAAAAAAATATAAGTTGGCTAGCCAGCACAAGCAGCATCTCCCCTGCTCGGACAAGGAGCAAGCCTAAAGCAGCAGGACAAGGCCTTGCAAAGATCCTAAACACAAGACCTTGCAATGAACACAGTCTCGAGGGATAAAATACCATAGTTTATAGTTGGACCCAACCCACCAGACCACATTAAAGGACAAGATAAATGGATAAGAGTGGGGAACAAAAAGGAACATGAAGCAGGTGGCAGGGACTAGCATGACAAGAGAAAGGTAGGAAGAGAAAGGAAGTTGATACACGTATGAGTTAGGTCCCATCACTGCAAATTGATGCATGCAACAAGGAAATATATAAAAAAGCCTTAAGCCAGAGGACTTCTTCTAACACAGACTCACACACTCTCTCGATGATATCTTTAACTTCATCTTCAACATACTGCAAACTCCAGGAAGAATTTACTCAGCTAGCAAACCTCTAGCAATCGTTGTACAGTGAAATAGGAGACCACGTGAGACTGTAAATAGATACATTCCCCTCTCCAAACGCTCGTGAACGTATGGCTAGTGCCGAACCATGTAAATCTCGATGTCTATCTCTTTTTACCTTCCCTGCACTTATTTTCCATTCATAATCATGGGCGTAGTCGTCGCCACTGTACAGCCGCACCGAAATACTACCAAGGACTCCAAATAACACCTATCGAGGCCCAGTTAACTCAATGGGTCGGGAATGAATCTCTCTATCCCTCTGGCCTGTTGTGTGATTTTTACAACATCAAGCGTTGTTGCCCAGGCCCGCGAAACATGACATCAACACACATAACCTAAATTTTAGAGCACAGCAAAGCAAACAAAAGGCATCAGCAGAATAGAACATGACAATCAAGTTGCAACAAAGCAAATTAAGCAACACCAAAGACAAGCCAATCACCACCAAAGACAACAACCACAACACTGCAATCAGGAGTACAGTTTTGACAACATTAACACAAATAATAGCAACATAAACAACAAACAACAGCAAACTCATATAGCAAGTAGCAAACATCCTAGAACACCACCACCACCACCACCACAACCAAAAACAACAATATCAAAGATAGCAGCACAACAATGATAGAAACATCAAACATCAACACTTAAAAAGGTCTTAAGGCATCTCGGGCAGCAACCAGATAGCACAAACTAAGAGGCAGCACATGGTATTGTTGTAAAATGTTGTGCAAAATACACACACCAACGATAACAAATAAAGTAAAAGCAATCACAATCAAGCACATAATGCACAATATACGTGATTCAAAAAATTGCTTACATTCGCAGAGATGCAAAAATTGTATTAATCAAAGGAGATTACAATTACTAAATCTCAACTCACACTCTCTAAAGCCTTTTGCTTTTTCACACAATATGCACTCATTAGATAATTGTTCTCTCTTACAATATGCTTAAGGTTGTGCAAGACATGTCTAATATAATATATTTATAGCAAACGGCATTGGAAATCCTAATTTGGCAAAATCAGTGTTCTTTACTCAAGTAGTGTGTTGAATGCACCTTGAGCGAACAATTAAATCAACATTGGCTTGAGCGGGACTCTAGCGAATACTAAGATTTGCGTCTTGCTCAAGCGGGATGTCGAGTGGGACTCGAGCGAACTCTCGGACTTGAACTCCACTCAAGCAGTATGTCAAGTAATGTTGAGCGAACTTCGCTTGAGCGCACTATCACCAAACACATTTTTCAGCTTCAAAACCGTCTCCACATACATCCCAACAGGCACCAGTTTAGAAAGTTCCAAGTAGCAGTATTTACAGTTTGAGAACGCAAAGACTATCATGATATAGGATATACATTCGTGCCTCTTTCTGTTGGGATACTGGTTCTGAGATTTGGGTTGAATGATCTAGACGAGGATGGTTAACATGATAGATACGGGGATGATCGTCTCGATGGATAGAATAAATATATACTCGAGTACTGAGTGATGGTGAGGGAGATTGAGGATTAACTGCATGGGCCGCCATTCAAAACATCATGATGTCATGAAAGGTAACTGGTATCAACATTTTGGTCTGTATATCGCATCAAAGATGAGACATCGATTATCAATAGCTTTGGGTCCGTCCAAGGACACCCCAATTGCCTGTAATTTTTTGTTTGAATTCATTTGGACAGAGAATCATGGAGATCTTAATTCTAGCAAATCCGACATGAACTTAATCATGTTTGGACAAACTCGATAAAATCTCATCCTCCTTTAATCCAGCCATTCAAACAAGATTTTGAGAAGTTAATTATTTCGAATTTATAATAAATGAGTGACGAAGGGTGTACAAAATCTAATCCTGAAACGATGTTTTATTTATTAAAAAAAAAATTATTTTTTAAAATATATATGCATGTATATACATAGATTGGGTTGGGCTAGGCAGGCGGATAAATGTCGGGCGGGCATCCACCCTACAAACGAGGCCAGATGGAAGTCGGATGGGGTGCGGAGAGGTGGTGGGTGACAGTGCCCACTGTCCAATTCTAAACGAATTACCTAAAATCACGTCGGTTTACAAAATTTATCTTAAAATATAGTATATAACATTATTTATTAAAAATGATAAAATTACATCACTCTAAAAATACGGAGAACGGATCGAAATGCACAATGGATTTCCCAGTCGCTTACACGTGGCCCCACTCACTCGGCCATAGGACCGTCTTTTACATTTTAAATCACCGAAGCGCTCCACAGGTCCGCGCCGGTTATATTTTATTGTATTTTATTTTATTTTTTGAAATAATATATATGGGGAAACAAATTCAGAAGAGCAGCCTTTTTCATTCACTATTTCTAAGCTTTATTTTAATAAAGAATGTGCTTTACCCGTTTTCTCTGATCTGAGTTCAAGAATTTGAGAAATCTGAGGCCCCATCCCAAATGTCGGCTTCGACCGTATCCATCACGGCGAACCCGGCGGTTCGGCGCCGACCCGTGGTGTCGACCGAGAGGAAGACCACTAACATCGAGTTACTCGGCCTCAACGAAGCTGCCGCGCCCCAACTGAGTCCCAACGGTCCGGCGGGAGGTGACGATGTAGGTGCTGCCGGAAACGGCAAGGATCTGAGCAACCACTCCATTCGCGGTGAGAGATCGTCCAAGGAATTGGCGCAGCAGCTGAAGAAATCCCTGGGAAACAACAACTCCAACGTGCCTCTTCGCCGCACTCGCAAGGTGCTTCCTCACAAAACGGAGCACCCTCGATGGGTCACCGTTCTCAGAGTGTTCGCCAAGAATTTCGTCCTCCTTGTTGTCCTCGCCGGCCTGGTTCACCTGATTCGTAGACTCGCAGTTAAACCTGGGGAGTCTGTGGCGGGGACAGAGATGGGATTTTCCGAATTAGAGGGGAGGATTGCGGAAGTGGAGTCCTTCATGAAGACCACCGCCAAGATGATCCAGGTCCAAGTTGAGGTCGTGGACCGCAAGGTTGAGAACGAGATCGGGGGGCTAAGGAGGGAAACTAAGAGCGAGTTGCAGAGATTGGAAATCAAAAGCGAGGGTTTGGAGAGGTCCTTAGGCGAATTGAAAGCAGTGGAATGGTTATCGAAGGAAGAATTTGATAAGATATATACGGATTTGAAAAAGGCCAGGATTAAAGAACAAGGAGATGGAGATGTGAATTTGGACGAGATAAGAGCATACGCGAGGGAGGTGATTGAGAGGGAGATAGAGAAGCACGCGGCGGATGGGCTCGGTCGCGTGGATTACGCCCTGGGGGCTGGCGGGGCGATGGTTGTGAAGCACTCGGAGCCGTATTTGGTGGGAAAGGCCAGTAACTGGTTCTTGAATGGTGCCAGACATTCTGCTCGTATCAATGCTGACAAGATGTTGAGACCAAGTTTCGGGGAGCCCGGTCAATGTTTTGCGTTGAGTGGGAGCAGTGGCTTTGTGCAGATTAGGCTGCGCACGGCTATTGTTCCTGAGGCTGTTACTTTGGAGCATGTTGCTAAGGTGATGTTGTCTATTCAATATTTAGTTTACTGCTGAATATTCATGATGCGAAGCTTATGATATAATATCGTTTTGTATATAGATGCGTTATTTCATTGGATTTGCTTGCATGCTCTAACTGACGCTGTTGGATTGTTTGAATATCTGAGATGTTGAATTTAAGGTTTCACATTTTGTGTAAATTTCACAGTCACAACCTGTACAAACTCTACTATTAAATCTGGAATGTTTTGAAAATGAAATTGGTTTTTGGGAATAATGGGTCCCACTTCGTGGGAATCAGGTTGGTCTATAACTAATAGTAACTTTAGGATTGAGGTGTTTTCACCCTGAAATCTTTCAGCCAAGATAAGCCTCAGTAACTTTTTAAATGCACAAATTGTGGGGAGTAGGAGCACCTACTTGTAAGCCTGACCTGAAAAATTTTAAGTTTTAGAAGACATGACAGTCTACCGGTTGGAGTGTTATTCTTGCATGGAAACTTAAGAGAAGTGTTGGACGATGCCAAAGAGCTCTTGCTCAAATGGAAATTTCTCATCTCCTAAAGAATGGGGTGTAGGTGAGGTAATGGGTTCACGACCCACTGTGTGTGTGCGCATGCTTATTAATTATTAATGACTTTTAATGGCAAGATCTATTGTAACTTACCATTAAAGTAGACATATTTGTTCGAGGGTTGGGGTAAGGCCATGTTAAGTTTTATTCACTGATAGATTTGGCTTGAGTAGCAGACCTCAAACTTGTTAGGACCAGATTTCTATTGACCAAAACCAGTTACTTGCCTTAGTGTCAGGGATGCTTGGGGAATGAGATGTGATGAGAAGTTTATGAATAATAGTAAAATGGTTTGTGAATAATAGTCAAATGGTTTGAGTTATGATGTTTTATTGGGTTTTGGGGAAAGAGAGAAAAAATTGAATAAAAATATTATAAAATTAAAATATTGTTAGAATGTAATTTTTAATATTATTTTTGTTTTTAAATTTGAAAAAGTTGTATTATCTTTTGTATTTTGTTTGAAAGTTTGGAAAAGTTATAATGATTAGGTAATGTTTATATGAAAAAGTTGCAATTTTGAAATTGAAAAGTGTTGGTGTTTGAGTGATGTTTGGAAAGGAAATTATGAGAAATTATGAGATGAGATGAGTTTCCCAAACAAGCCCTTAGTATTGCATCACAATTTCCTTTGCTAGAGGGATCTCATCTTGGCTGAAGTGTTCAAATTTATCAGTTGACCTTTTTGATGGTGGCCTGTTGAGGAGTGGATTTAGTATTACACCTTTAGGGCTTGGTTGAGAATGCTTTCTGGTACATCTTAACTAGCCATACAGCCTTGTATTGATGAGCTCAGATATTAAGGCTTTGATGTTGATGATATCCTTTGCTTGTTTAGCTAGAGAAAATATTGCATGTTTGTTGATGCTTGGCATGTTATCCCCCCTTTTTGGCATGTGTGTGTGATTGCATAGGACATGCAAGATAAAATAATTTAACATATATGTTTTCTCTATAAATTGCTGCCATCCTATTAGACTCCCTTTCTTTGTTACAATCTTGTAGTGCTGGGGTTGATTTGCCAAGTTGAATTATCTGAGATCACAGCTCTCTCTCTCTCTCCCCACCTTCTGTCTTTCCTTCTCTTGGTGAACAGTTGATAGTATGTAACATAAGAAGTTGGTGGAATAGAAAAATAGCACGGCGTTTGCTTGCTCTATATATTTTGGGATGTCAACATAATGTTATTTCGTGTTAATTTTACCGATAAAAAAAATGTTATTTCGTATTTATTTTTTGTCTGAAACTTGTAAGAAAAATTGAGGAAAACTATATTTAGCAGATTCTACATTTTGTTTATCACTTAAATGATACTTGATACGGTGCTTTTGGATTTTCTGTGAGCTCTTGCCCAAATGGCACCTTTCTCTTGTATGAGCAGGGGTGGGTTGAAGATTAGTGTGTGGGTTAAAGAGGCATGAGTGTAACTCATTAATTAGTTGTTTTATTTTAGCAGAATTCTGCAAACATTCAGAATCTATGTTTTGTGCCCTTGAGATGAGTGGGCTTGTGTAATAAGGAAAAGTTTTCAATTTTGTTTCCGTTTCTGGCCAGAATATCCGGGCCTCTCATATTGGTATAGCAACTAGTACACTTTACCTTTGTGTTCCATTTCGTTCTAAACCCCAGGCTGTTTTGGTTTGTTCAGGCCATTTTGTTCTTTTTCAGTTTTTCCAGAAGAAATTTATGGGTTTGCGGTTGTATTTATTATCGTTTTTTTTTTTTTGATAAAAGCCAGCCTTTCGGTAATTTCAACCAGACTCAGCAGATTGAATATCCTTTGCTCCTTTGCTTTCCCAAATTCTTGATCTTGATTCTCTACTCTCTCAAATCTCAAAGCCTTTCCTTGGACACCCGGTGCCAATCAAAAAATAAATCTCAAAGCCTTTCTCCACTCTCAAATCTCAAGCATTGGTATTTATCTTCACTCAACCATCAGCGTTTCTTCAGTCCCATCAGCGTTTCTCCATTCAATCATTATGTTTGGTTTGAAAAGGTAAGTCTAAAGAATGTTATAAATAATGCTGTCAATGATAAAATTGAAATTTGTGCAAGTATTATTCTGGCTCTTAGATCTCTCACAGTTGGTGCCAACTTAATAAGTTTGTTGTTCTCCCGGGCATGATTTTTTCTTTCCTCTTACCTGAAAACTTATTCTCTTTCCCAAAGCAGATTTGAGAAACAGTTGGTTCACAGTGTGCTACAATTTTGTTAATGGCATAGAGATTAAAGCCGCATAAAATCATGTAATCTATAAATATATAATCTCAACAATTTATTTGGAAACTTGTGCTCGATCCCCCTGACACGCAACCTGTAAACTACCACAATTTTACAAATACTGATCTTTGAGAATATAGTATGAATTTTACTTACACTCTCACAAGAATATAGGATCCATGTCCTCGTGTACATGTACGGTTTTTTAGTTTACCTTTTTCCTTCATTGTTTGTTGGCTAGGAAATACAAAAATTTGGATATGGGGGTAATTCTGAGACGGTACACCTGTATATGTTTATACCAAGACATTCCATTCTTTGGCCTAAACCAGTAATTTTCTTTTGTTTTTGGACGGGTGTATGGATTAATAGCATATCCACACACAAGACAGGAATTTAGGTTGTATATTTTCTATTTTGTTGAGATTCATATGATCCTTAGTTTCTTTTATCACTGATCTGCTCCATCTATTGTGGTCATTCTTGCTTTGGAGTTTACATGTTAAATCAACACATATCTGAGAATTAGTTACACGAGATATAATTACCTCTGGTATTACAAATGAAAAAATGCATCTGCTATCATGTCTGTTTTGGAAGATGACTCGCAATGTGCTCTTCCTTGTTTACCTAGCTCTACCTTTCTGCAGCGGATAAGCTGATTAGGAAACCACTACTAAGATTTGCATATGTTATGCTTTGTTTCCACTACTGGTTCGTTGCACAACCAGTATGAACAGCCTTTGCTCAAGGCTATTTCATGCTGGTTAGCCACTTGCAAGCTTCTGTTATTAGTTGTCTGACTGTGTTAATCTACCTCATTAATTTTTTTAATAAATTGCAGCACCATCTGTAATCATCTGATCTATCTCTCTTTAACTTGTCCAATTATGCTAATAAATTGGTCTACCTGAAATTTGTTTTTGAACAGAGCGTCGCATATGACAGATCCAGTTCTCCCAAGGACTGTAGGGTCTCTGGATGGCTGCAAGGGCATAACATAGATGCGGCAGTTGATACCGAGAAGCTGTTTCTTTTAGCTGAGTTTACTTATGATCTCGAGAAGAGCAATGCTCAAACCTTCAACGTTTTGGAATCAGTGGGCTCAGGCATTGTTGACACCGTCAGGCTTGACTTCACGTCGAACCATGGAAGCCCTTCCCATACTTGCATTTATCGCTTCCGGGTTCATGGTCGGGAGCCCAACTCTGTTTCTACAATGGAAATGCAGTCTTGATGCAGCAACGCTGGCGGCATATGTGTCCCTCTTTTTGTAGGCATCTGTGTCTCTCTTTTTGTAATTGTCGTTCCTACTTCCCCCATATTCTTTATTTAGATGTAGTGTCAAAAATTCCAACTTTCTAGTTACAAGACAGAGACTCTGCATAGAGAGAAAAAAGAAACACCCTAGATAGAGACATCTAGTCATCCGTGTTTAAAGTTCACTATTTCCTCGTATTAGTGTTCATCAAATAGATGTGTATCTTATCGTATGATTTCTGTCTAGTTATGATGGAGCTTATATATATATATATATTACATTATTAAGGTGAAGCAAAATCGTTTTGATCTTTTTATATGATAGCTGCCAAGTTATGAAGGAGCCTAATTATCGAATTTACTTAATTAAAGTGCGTTAAAAATAATTTTAATTTGAGAGTAAATACTTTATATGAATGCAGGAAAAATGTTGACAGTTGAACGTGAATTAAGAGAGTGAAAGAAAAGCTTGTCATGCATAGAGAACAATTCATAGGGTTGCATGTGGATCATCAAGATCAAGATGCTTTGTTTTGTTATGATTAAAAAAGAAATAAGCAAATTTCTTATGGATCTATGATCATGGGTCACAATCATGATTGTATATATCCATATTAGCATGCTCTTTAGACATCTTTCGATTGCTATGGAGTCAAAAGTCTTACCACTTGAAAACACAAAACAAAGAACATTAACCGATGGAATGAGATAAAGGTACAAGATAATGTTCTTATGAATGTGCTTTTGTGTTTTTGTTTTTTTCCCCCTTCTCTTTGAGCTTAACGTTTGCAAGAATGTCAAAAGAATAAAAAGGTGGAACAAAAACAAATGAAAAATGCAAGTCTGATTGGTTTAGGGTCATTCAGTAGGGGACACTACGTGGTATCAAGCCCTTATTCTTTTTTTTTTTTTTTTTTTTTTCTGGGTCCACTCGAGCACTTAAGTTTCTTGGTTATGGTCGACTGCATTTGCATTTGCATTGCAAGCACGCACGGCTCAAAGTTTCACATCCTTCTAGTTTATAACGCAATCCTCACTTCTTTTGATTTGACTGTATATATGTGGGGTTTCACAAAGAAGATATGCATGCATGGTTAGCCATGCGAGGAATGAATGTTCACAAAGAATGGAGAGTTTTGTAGCAAACACAAGGAGACCACCACCTTGATTAACTCAAAGCCTTGAAAAAGAGAGACGAACACAGTTAAAGAATGCATATAGACTAATGCTTTGATGTTGATGGGATGCTCAGATTATACATTTCTCAAGCTTTTGGGCCATAGAGAAGGGAACGAACTTGTCTGAGATGTTTCTTTTTTAGTGTCAACCAGATTAATTAAACACAGATTGATTGGGAGAGAGGGTCATTGAGGAGTGGGGACTGCTCCAATCCAAGTTTTTGGAGCACAAAAAGAGGGAAATCCAGAACATGATGTCTTGTGAGAGCCCCCCCACTTTGCCAATTGAAAAAGGGAACCGGTCTTCGCCAATTCTGGGAACTGTGCACTTTTCCAACAGGCAAATGCCGACATCTGCTGTGTCCTGTAGCTTATTCTTGAAAAGAATACCTCAACAAAATAATTAGTATCTTATAATCCTTGGGACCAGGCTACCAGCAGGTTTATGGGCTTCCTTTTCAATTGATTCTATTCCTTGTGCTGGGGATAAATATTATTCCTTTCTACTGGGAATGGAAAATTCATATGCTTTTGTGGTTTGTTTGACTGACACATGAGATGATGATGAGCAGGATTTTGGGCAAGACCAATTCACCGATGATGATGGGAATGGAAAATCCTTGTGCTGGGGGTTTGTCATTAAAAAGACTTTGAATTTGACTAAAGTGTTAGGCAGTTGGCGCCTCTGGTCCATAAATTGGGCAAGACCAATTCACCGAAGCAAAGTTCTTTTCGTTACTATAATCCTAAACATGTATGAGACCCACAACGATATTGTTATTAAGGTGGTTGGTTTAAGAGTGACATTTACGGCAAGTTTTTTTCTTTTTTTGACATGACATATATAGCAAGTTTTCATATGTAATAATATATTTACCGTAAAAGTTATTATAATTTATAAAAAATTTATCAAAATATGGATGCTTTTTAATGAAAAATTATATTCTCAAGTTGGCCTTGGTGCGAGAGCATACGTGACGTGATTTTCTATGATACGTTAGATTTATTTTATAATAAAAAATAATTTTATAATTTAATGTGCAACATCAAATCACGTGGATTTGTAAATTTATTTTCGTAAAATTTGCTAAATTACTCCTGATTTAAGACTAAAAAACACATTTTTAATTTTAAGACAAACTTAAAAGCTGGGGACTGATATGGATGCCATGCAGCACTGAAGTGTCATTGACGCATAATCCCGGGGGAACCAAAAGAGCCCTAACTAATTTGACAAGGACTTCGTATTATTTTGTTTTCTGCACACACACACGTGGGCTCACTTTCCCTGTAATCATTGATCA
>QEOT01004490.1:11662-30195 GCA_003123785.1 Pterocarya stenoptera
ATTCAAATTTTAAAATTTATTTTTTAAATCAAATTATGTTATAGAAGCACTTTACTAGGTGTGCTCTACACACCGTTCTTGCCACTCCATCCAAAGTCAAGTATGAATCTTTGGCATTCCATAACTAGCAACTATATGGGAGCTCCGTAGTGGATTACGGCCATATAATATAAAGCCTGCTGCCAGTTCCAAAATTAGTGAATGTTATCGAACGTGGCTTGTATTTCAGCACATAAATCTGGATTTCTCGCAAGAAACAGTAAAAATAGATGTTCTTAATGCATCTGATCCCATTTTTGAGTCGAGAACCAGCCAAATATCAGTTAAGGATTTTGGAATAAGTTGTCCCAAGTAGGGGCCCTCTTCAAACATCTAGAAGATTCTTGGATGTGACAAAAAATACCGGTACATGTATAATATATGAGCTCCAAATCTTATAGCTATAGCACATGAACCTGAAAATTATGCAATGACTCTTATCATTTGAAATTAACTAACCTGCACAAGGTGGACTTCAATTGCAGGCCTATCTGCGGGATCCTGAGCCAAATGCAGCAATCTCTTATGCATAAGAACATCTTCTGGTCTCTGTACATTCACATCCAACGCATAACTGCATCGCATTCAATCAAACGGCACAAAAAACCCATTAAATAGAACCACAATGATTAGAACTATTTTCTTCTTCCCTAAATCCCAAAAAACTTTACCAATGACCTCGGCGGAAAAGCAAAATAATTCGTAATCACATCATTGACGAAGTCAAAACACTAATAATTCCTCTTAAACCTCTATTAAGCCAAATAAAAAAATTATAGCAATGCGAACTAGAATTATCAAATCAACTCCATTCGAGTCCGTTTCAATCTTAATGACTCTGAACAGACTTTATGCAATGTAGTCATCCACCGAACATCATTAACCACACTCACAAGCGAGACCAAAAACTCAATGACCTCAAAATTATATAATCAACCAAAAGCTAGATTAGTATGGTCATATAGTTATACATGCATTAAAAATAAATAGAATTATACATACATACATACATATATGGACAGGTTTGGGAGGTAGGGTAAAGGTACCGAGTTGGGAGGCGATTGAAGTGAGACCAAAGCTGGTCGTCGAAGCCAGTCTGAAAAGCCTCCTCGTTGTCTGAATCCCTAAGCCGACGGAGAACCTCATTGTACACCTCGAGCTTCTGCCGCTGCTGCCGACTCCTTGCCGGCGACGACGCCGACGTATCGTGAGCCATACTCGCACAGCTCTCCGTGTCCTCCATCACCATTGAAGACCAAACCGAAACGAAACTAAACAAAAGCAGCGAGAATAATGAATGAGAGAGAGAGATCTTTTCGGTGTTTGGTTTACGTGTAAGTGGGCGATTTTCCAGAACACAGAAGTAATGACAAGCCTTTCTTGTTTTTGGGTTAGTGAAACAATGAAGAGCTTTGTTTAGACGGAAACGCAGATTTGAGAACAGGCTTTAGACGAAATCGGAGAAAAAAATAGTCTTAACAGATAGATTTTTTCCTTTTTATGGTACGAGCGAGAGTGTGAGGCTTTTCTAAGGGTTCCTCGGTATTTATTTATTGAAAAAGACTACTACGCCGTTCCAAAAGTACCGTTCAGTTTGACCGCTCGGTGGAACTATTATTTTTTCTTTTTAACTTAACGAGAAGTGATTTTAAGTGTTAATATATTTTTATTTTTAAAAATTATTTAAATATATTAAAAATAAAAAATAAAAAAATTTCCTTTTGCAAGTATTGGTAACACCGCTCTTATTTATTTATTTTAGCCTCGGAGTTTGCTTTTTCGGAAAGTTTAACGGCGTAACGAGCCACGGGGAGATGAATCTGTCTAAGCCATTTCGGATAATTTTAATTATTATTATTATTCTTCTTCTCCATAATTAATGAAGCTGGAGATATGTATCAACTTTTTTTTATGAACTTTATTATGTTAGCGATTCTTTTGTGCTCTGCTAATTAACAGTGTTAATCAGATCTGGTAAGCTAAAAAAATCCAATTAATATAAATCATATGATCAGTAGGGTAGATAATAAAAAATAATATTTTTTTAAATTTTATATTTGAGCTAGTGTGTAAAGTACATCATTTATATTTTTTAAAATTTTAAAATTTTTCTAACATAATTATAATTATAAAAAAAATTAAAAGGAAAGAAAGAATATGTTATGGGTATGAATCCATGATCGGCAAAGGCCACTTCATCCCTAGCTATTGGAACCTCAAGTCTCCATTAATTATCTGGCACCCCCCACTAACTATGGGACCAAAAAGGGTATCCACTGACATATTCTGGGTGCCCCACCCAGTTCTGGATAAGCTCGAGCTGAAAAGACAACTCTCTCCTCACTGACCGCTTTTGACGATTGTCAATTTAAGTAATAGTGCGTTGCGTAATAATTAAAAATTTATTATTGCTGGGAGAAATCAATTACGTGATTAACCGTAATTTCTTTTGAACATGGTTCTGAATCTAAAATCAAAATAATCGCCCTTGACCTACTTCTGTACTTGCTTCCAAGTTGCTGGGAGAAATCGTCCATGAAAGCCCATATCAGTAATTTTGCCACAACTCCGACGCTGTGAGAAAGCGATGCTTTTCTGGGTTATGGGTTCATGAATAACACGTGAGGTAGAGGCAGAAAAGCTGTGACTTGGAGAAGACAGTGCATACGATTAAGTAGTTGGGTCCTTTTTGTTTATTTTTTTGAAATATAGTTGGGTCGTTGATGTAACCTTGTAAGGTGCAGAATGGACAGAAGGAGACGAAACGTGACAATTACGATAAGATATTGATCATATTAATTTCCCAGTGTTTGGAAACATGTATATTATTATCCCCGTATATATACAGCTAGCCCATTATTGAGGACTTCTTTCTTGTTTGCTTTTTGGGGTTCTTCTTTATCTATTGTAACTCACCTGTTTATTCAACGTCCGAACGGCCCCATGCCCTTCCTCAATTCCCATTAGGGTTAGGGAGCTCCATGAACCAAGCTAATGCCTTTTTAGTTTAATTACGTGATTAACCGCGACTTTAATATATTCATAACTAAGCATAATGCACGTTAATTTTTACTTAGAATTTGTTTGGATAAAGAAACGACTGATTTCATTCAATCTTATCTCGTCTTATCATTATAATTTTTTTAAATTTTTATATAAAATATAATAAACAATTCAACTTTTTTAAATTTTAAAATAATAATAATATTAAAAAATAATATTCTAATAATATTTTATTTAACTCATCTAAAACCATCTCACTATCCAAATAAGTCTTAATTTTTTTTACCATGACAAGGTGCCTCAGCGTATGTAGTACAAATAATTATAATATTGAACCTCACAAGCTAAACATGTAAATCGTGGATATGTTTTTTTAATAAAATGCTATATAATTCACCAACTTAAATTAATGCAATTATTAAGGAGTCAGTAATAACGACATTATGGTATGGTAAACAATGACAAATGTTATATATTATTTTATTTTTATTTTACAATATTCTTCCAATGTCATATTTTTTGTTCCTTGTTCTATTATATAATCTACCCAATAATTTGAGATCCTGATTAATGGGGGAATGTGGAGGTGGAAAAGGAATTTAGTTGAAAATATTATCATCGTAATATTATAAGATGTAGAATTTTATTAATTACGTGGATTAAGATTACGAGGAGATGAGGAACACCAGCTACAGATCGAATTCGTAAGTGATGAGTTCAGAGGTCGCGATGACTCTGTTGACCTGTACGGGCAGATTGGATCTGAAATCAATTTATTACAAAAACTGTTTATTTATTTTCTAAAAAAATATTTTTTTATCAAAATAAATATATTTGAGTTATAAATAATATTTTTTTTATTTTAACTTTTTATTATGTATTTTAAGAATATTTTTAAAAAAATACAACATTATTAAAAAAATATTTCTTTAATCAATAAGCACAAAAAAATAAAAAAAATAGAGCTCCATCGGTAGCTCCACGTGTGAGTTTAGCATTTCTCCTATAAAAACGGACGTATCACCTAAAGCAGTGTGACGTGGGGGTGAAGGAAGGATGACGTGGAAAAGTTACCCTTCGAGGCATCGAAGAGGCAGGAGGTTAAAAAACAATGACAGCGAAGCGGGCCGGGTGGTTGCCGTTGGAACAGACGGTTGGAAACTTGGAACAAGTAATTAATGTTTGTTTGTACACAGAAATGGGTGGGTCTACGCCACTGCTCGCAGCTCCCGCTGCAGCCACACCATTAGTTCTAATTTGGTTTTTTTTTTTTTTCCTTTACATTATATTTTAATATTTTTTAATATTTAAAAAATATTTCTTTAATCACTAAATAAAAATAAAATTATAAAATAAAATAAAAAATTCAAACGATAAGTTTAAATGGTAAGAGTAGCATTTTTTTAGAAAAATATTATATTTTCATTCTATCTCTATACAAAATATAATAAATAATTTAATTTTTAAAATTTTAAAATAATAATAATATTAAAAAATAATATTTTAACATATTTATTAAATTCATATAAAACTATCTCATCTCATTTCATCTAATCTCATTTTGTCCAAATCAGCCATAAATTAAAAATAAAAATAAAATGCAGCCCGAGAGGTTTGAAGACTGGAGTCGAAGCTCAGGGATCTATTCCCAGGATATGATAAAATAAGTTATCCAAACCAGGCAGTGTACGCCTATTTCCTACCTGGACATGACGGTGGTTGGATAAGGCACCTGTCTTTGTACATTTTATGTTTTGTATTTCAACCAAAAAATCAATTTTGGGTTTTAAAAGTGTAGCGGAAAATAAAAATTAAAAGATCATAAAACATAAAAGAGAACGTACGACCGTTTCTAGTTATGTGCATGGACGAAACTTGAAATTGACCCTTAATTGTTTCCAATAAATAAATTACAACTATCGTGATGTTGAGTTTTTGTTTAAAGTAAGGGTAATTTACCACTGTTTCACTATTCTTTTACTATTTATATCAAACTTTTTATTTTTTTATCATTTTCTTTTAACTATTTTTTTAACATCCTTAATTATTAAGAAAAAATTAAAAATATATATAATTTTATTAATAATCACTTTTTTAATCATTAAGTAAAATAAAAAATTAATAAAAAATTAAATAAAAAAATAATAATAAATGAGTAGTAAGAGAGTGATAATTCTATCATTTTCCTTAAAAAGCAAACACGAGATGACACAAAGTGAAAACTCCTTAACTGACATTACGTACAAAGATTAGTTAAGGAAATGAAGTTACTTTCCGCACGAGGTTATGATCAAATTGCTCAGGAATAAATTAAAGGGTACCAGTTTGTCGTCCAGTTTTGGTTACTAGTATAAATATTCATTTTTTTTACATTATTTTCACATATTTGTATATTTTTAAAAAATAAAAAGAATACATCAATACATTAATAGTAATTTTCTTAATTAATAAATAATAAATAAATACATAAATAGTCAAAATGAAAAAACAAAATGAAACAGAATAATAGCATTATTCTAAATTAAAATCTTGCAATCTCTTATTGGTATTAAAGGGATAAAGTTATATATTCTCTCCCCCATAAGTGATTATATATCATTTCAATATAACATGTGCAAAGTCAAAATCCATTAAATATGTCACGCTCGTACCTACTACAAGAAATTTATCGTTACCCCTTCCCCAATAAAAATATATAAAAAATAGAAAAATAAATTATAGTTTAATTGAATTAATAATGAAAATAAGTTACTTTTTTAGTCTAGAGAATCTTCTAGAGTGGGAAACTTGAACATGGGTTATCCTTTTATGCTTGTATTATTTTGATAATGGTGGCTTATATTATATGATACGCATGCAAAATGTGCATGATTCATGAGTTTTAGCGGAATGCATGTGCAAGTAGGAAAAAGAATTCCTACTATATTTGTTGATTGTCCCGCGGCTCCTGGCCGGTGTTTGAAAAACTAGGGGAAAAGATAGAGAAAAATTGGTATCCATTCTAAAACTGTTTTTATCTGTAATTAGAATTTAGGACAGTACTGTCAAATATACGTGGAATAACATAATTATACGTCAGAAATATGTCGATGATGAGAAATAGACAAACGAGAGAGGGAGAAAAACAAAAAGACTTTTTCTCGCCGTCCCTTGTTGCGTAGAGTACTAGTAGTGCTCAATAAAATTATATTTTAGTTAAAATTTAATTAGATTGTATAAAAATTTATTATAATAGATTTAATAAAACTATAATATTTTTAATTTTGATAATTTTTACTGGTCAAATTTGTTGAGTCTAAATTTTTAGTCAAATATTATTTTGACATAAAAAATTCTCTTTCTTGCATACTATTCATTTAGCGCAAGCTCACAACTTCAAAATTCATCTTCATCTCAAAAGTACAAAATGTCCAAATCCCAAATTCAATCACAGAAGGCGACTAGTCTTCATCAGCCATCATTTAAATGACATGGCATCATCTTGCTTCAAGTTCTAATTATGCAATATTATGACTAGTTTATGCCAATTTTTTATTTTATAATGAATGTTATAAAATTAATGTGTACTTTTCTAATAATGAATAAATATTCAAATTACAAATTAAAAAAAATAAAAAGTCAAAATCAATATTTTAATAGAATATTGATAGATTTTAAGAGTATGTTATTTAGTGTTGTGGAAAAGTGACTAGCTAAATTTATAAAAGTGAATTCTCTAGCTAAATTTTGATTAAATTTTATTGAGTTCACTACTAATGCTTATAAAAGCAACATTGGCTGACAGATTGAATAAATACTTTTATTTGTTATTTATACCCACGTAATTTAAGTGACATAATTTGATTTAGAAGATAAATTTTAAATTTTAAATTTTACAATCAAATTATGTCATGTAGATGATCATGTGTGGTGTCATAATTAATTAGGATATTATAAATAGATGCTTCATATTTTAGTTGGTATTCGGGGTGTGTAATTCATACTGATTGTTGAATCGGAATTTATTAATAAAAGTGGCCATTCATGTTTGTCGATGGCAAGATGCAGATTGAATTCTAGCAATGTTAAGTTGTATAAAATTATAAATAACATGGTGGTTTGCCGTTGAATTAATGTCACTCGTGAACAACCGAAAAATGAAATTATATCTGTAGGAGGTCAAATTTTATGTATGCATTGAATCTGGACATGTCTAGATCCATTGAATATGGACATTACACTTTGTACATTATGCAAATACTTTCAAAAATGTGTCATAAACAATCCTAATTTACACCTTATAGTTTCAAAGTATCGAAAAACAAGACAAAAAACAAAAACGAGCCAATTCTCAGAAGAACCCTTTTAGAGAAGTTTAATGCCGGCTCTTATTTAATCTTTTTAGAAGGTTAGTATAGTTAATATGTTTTTTTACGGTGGTAAGGTAAAGAAGCACGTTGAATTTTGAAAATTTACTTGCACAATAATTAATTGGAACTACCATAGAGTCTAGTATAGTCTAATAATTATTTGGAGTTTGAGGAATGGAATGATTCTGTCATTCTTTCGTCAATGCGGCCCAGTTGAGAGTCGTCCATGCCCAATCCCAATGGGCAAACCAACCTTCGATCTGCCCCAAGCTCTATAATCCACCTGCCTTCCCCAGTCCTTGAAAGCCCTCCTCTCTTGGGCTTTGCCCTCTTTCTCAACTGGAGTCTTAACTTCAGCGGCTTTTATTGTTGACGAACACTTGTGCTAATAAGACAAAGAAGTGGGGAGTCTATGACTTGAATGAATCAGTAACAACGAATTAGTGGGAATGAATGATCAAGAGACGACGGATAGGGGGAATGGCCTATCAATTATTGGTGGACCTTCCCTTGAACCAGTCACGGAGCTCTCAACTGAATTGTTTAGGTTTTGGAATTCCATCTCCAGTTGGGGATTTTGGTTCGAGGGTGATCGAAGAGACCCAGACTTTATATCTCTTTACTTATGGGGAGGTTTTTTTCGTATCAAGAGTGTGTTGTTTAGGTTTTGTGATTCCATCTTAGTTACATTCCTGTCTCCAAAGATCGCTTCACTTGCTTTTAAGAACTCAAGGAACTCGAACTCGAAACCTTGATTTTGAGATTTGCGTAAGAGGCTATTGAACCCTCTTGCGACACCTTTTAAAAGCAAAACTGTTGGAATGTTCATACCGAAAGCTTAATACTGAAAAGTGACAACTTATCAAAACTGTCCTTTTGGCATAAATACCAATTCCACTCATAATGAGAGACCAGAAGAGGAAAGGGTCGCCCATTCAAAAATTAGGAATGCCGAGTTTAAAAATTCCTTATCAAGCTAGGAAAGCGGGATTTTGGCCCTAAAGACATATCTTCCTCTGTGAAGTAAGATAAAAGTAGAATCTTTTTTTTTTTCCCTCCCATTACGAGTGAAAAATCCATTTATGCCAGAAACACAGGTTTCATAAACTCAAATCGTTCTGATCTTCCTCTTATGAGTGGAATCGGTCGTTTTGACAAGGTAGAACTAAAGAGTGTAAACTGTACAAGTTAACAATAGCATTAATTAAATGAAATAAAGGGCTCTGGTGTATAAAGGGGACCCCGTCGTTTAAAAAGTAACCGCAATTGTGTTTTTTGTAGCAGTCAAAGGGGTTGGTTTGCTTTTGAACATGCTTCGTTTGCTCTACTCTTTTTTCTTTAGACATATTTGGCATGGTGCTATAATCTTGTTTAGAGATGTTTTTGCCGGTATTGAGTCTATTGACCCGGATTTGGATGCTCAAGTAGAATTTGGAACAGAGGATTGGACTAATGATCTATAAAACACTTGAATTCTCGATGTATATGCTTTTTATCCTTTAGAGACTATGAGTGTAATAGGAGCATCCGTCGACAAAGGATCACCCCAATTTTATTTTTTTACTTAATGATTAAGGAAGTATTTTTTAATGATGTTGTATTTTTTTTAAAAATATGTAAGGGTATAAAAAATTGAATAAAAAAAATAAAAATAAAATAAAGAAGCCAAATGGTATTATCGGGACCATCTTTGGACTACATCTTCGGTAGATATTGCAAGACTCTTTAAAAAGATAATTTTTTTAATATTTATATTAGATTTATTCATATTTTTTTAAGAAATTGTGGGGTTTACCCACTCTAATTTTGTAAATATACTTTCTCTGTACCTATTCTTCTTTCCCTATGCAATTCAAATGTGGGTTATAAAATGAAAAACGCTGTTGGATAGGCTCCTTGAGATCCAAACATTGCTATAAACGAAAAATACTATAAATGTAGAAAATTAAATTCTTAGTATCATGCACGTTGCTTAAATATTTATGAATATAATTATTAGTATATAAGCTATATACAGTTATTTACAAAAGTTCGAAGTTTGGTTATTAAGTAGCTATGATATAAATAGACAAATAGATCAATAATATAATATAAATAATGGAAAATGATAGGGATCCCGTTAGGGGATCTGCTCATGCTCCCGCTCACATTTATTTTTAATTTTTTTATTTAGCGATTAAGAAAATATTATTTAATAATATTGTGAATTTTTTTTCTTAAAAATATTAAGTGTTAAAAAAATGATATGCAAAAAAATTTTAAATATTTTTTGTTTTTTTTTTCACATCATTTTTTAATACTTTTAAATATTTTTTTAAAAAATACAATATTATTAAACAGTATTTTCTTTATCACTAAGTCAAAAGAAAAAAAAAACTAAAAAAAAAAGGAGCGGGATACATTACTCGTAAATAATTTATTTTACCAATATTAAATACCTTGTGAAGAAAATTGAACTCATTCAAATAATCAATTAGATTTTAAAAAAATGAAAACATAACTTGATTATAAGTTTGATTCGCATTCAAATAAAAATTAACTGAATAAGGCTTGATTAGATACTAGCCACTCAAATTCGACGCATTTTCACCGATATTAGTTTATTGTCTTAGTTCATCAAATAGTTTTCCCAAGTTGCCAAGAAGCCTGTGAATTTTGGATAAAAGACAAATAGTCTCTTATTTCTCATATAGTAAGATTGTAACCTTGTCATTGCCGAGCATTAATTTTGAGTGTCTTTTGTGTGTGTATAAATATATATTTATATATATATTTATATAAATATATATAAAAATATGTATTTATATATGCTCGCGCCTTTTGCTATTGACACAAAAATAATTAATGATAAAAATATAGATTGCATTTGCTTTATGAGATATTTTCAAGTATTCGGTAAATATTAATAAAAAATTAATTAAAAAATAATAGTATAAAATATATAAAAATAATAATAAAATAATAAATAATAGTAAGGATACTTAAGAGTAGGTTTGGGGGATGAGATGAGAATTTTGTGTTTTGTTTTAGAGTTTAAAATATTATTTTTTAGTTTTAGAATTTGAAAAAGTTGAATTGGGATTTGAAAAAGGTGTATTGAGATTTGAAAAAGTTGAATTGTTTATTATATTTTGTATGGAGATTTGAAAAAGGTATAATGATGAGTTGAAATGAGATGAAAATTCTTGTGCCCAAACCAGCCCTAAGTACTCAAATTAGGTCATAGTATTTTTATAATTTGTTACAACTATATTTTAAATAAGAGATATATTTATAAAATAATAATATTTCTGCAATTTTATGTTATAAAAATATAGTCCATTTACAAGATATTTATAAAATAATCATAAAAAAATGATGGAGGGGAAAATTTTTTTATCATTATTTTTTAAAAATTAAGGGAAACTTTTTCTGTACCATCCAGCTTTTTGATGGGCTCCAGGCCTATTCGCCAATTGCCAAGACATGTACTGACTACGGACAATTTAGGTTTAGATGTTAAGATAAGATGATAATTTTTAAAAATTTTATAAATAATATTAAGATAAAAGTTTAAAATATTATTTTTTAATATTATTATTATTTTAAAATTTAAAAAAATTAAATTAGAATTTAAAAAAATTAAATTATTTATTATATTTTATATAAAGATTTAAAAAATATATAACGAAGAAATGAAATGAGATAAAGATGAAATTTACCTCTAAACATAACCTAGACTTGTACTACCTCTGTAGGATCCTCCAGAGTTCAGCGCAATTAGATTAGTTGCGTTTCAGTGGTGAGTTATTTTTAAATATTATATGAATAGTAATGAATAATTAATAAAAAATAATAATAGAATATTAAATAATATTAAAAAATAAATAATAATAAAATAAATAATTGTAGGAAATTCCATAATACTTGAAAATATTTTAACACTCTCTAATATTTTATTCTCAGAATATTTTATTCAAATTTTAATTTTAATCTCATTTCATTTTATCTCACCTCAATTTTTAAACCTTTCCTAAAATTTAAAGATTAGCACATGACGGTTGTTTCATGCAGAGTAATGATGTATTCAAGTTTGAACTGGAAAAAATTATTGAAAATAATTACTGAGACCTGATCCAAAAATGTAAGAAATAGGATGTTAACAACAAGTTTTGTATTTTGTTTCAAAATATAAAGTTGTGTTGTTAAAAAAAATAATTATTTTCAGATAAAATTTATATTTATTCATTTTATTTAAATGAAATGTAAATTTATTCACTTTAAAACTGTAAATATCATTTCTCATATTTATGTTGAAAAAAATATTTTAGAGACATTTTTTAGTACATGTTTCTTTAAAATAGTTATATTTATAAATTAGTGTGCATGACATACATTGCACTCCACTTATATGATAATTAGGTATTTATAAATAAAAAACTGATTTTTAAACTTCTCTCATAAATCACTTCTGTCTAAATTATAAAATGTGACGCGGCGCTAATCGGACACTTCTCATAGTTTATTAACATATGTATAACAGGAAAATGATTTAATTTTTTTTTAAAAATCATAAAAAGTAAAAACCTCGAAAAATAATTCAAGAAGTAATTTAATTTCGGAGCAAGTCATAGAGAATAACATTATATTTAAAAATAAAACAAATAACAAAGTTGGGTAAAAATCAACATAGCAAATAGTTAAACTGTTTATTCTTTTCTATTTTATAATTCATGTGAAAATTATATCATATGACACGAATAATATTATCTGAGACGTTAATAATATTACGTTCGGATGTTATGCTAGTACAGTGATACTAGGACGAAGGCCACTCCCATCAACTCTTCTAGCTGTTTAGGGCTTTATGGGCGTACTTGAGAACCGGGTCGGCCCACCCCGACGTCATCTAATTTCAGGCCCAGTCAACAAGAAAATTGATCAGAAAGTACCACATAAATGGACTCTAACTTGGTACATCCACGTGTCACGTATTTGGGGGGCCAATTGAATCGAACATCTTATCCTCATAGGTATATACCCAGTATATATTCCTGAATAATTGTCGTGTGTTTTTACTGACAGACATTTTAAATTCAAATCATTCGTAATCTAAATCTACATCATGAAAGATAGGATCGGAAAATTGGAATTTTGCAGCAGAATTAAATCTCATAATGATTAGCGTTTGGATGAAAGTCAGACAACCTCACTTTATGAGGAGAGAATACATAATCTATTATTATTCTTCCCAGATAAAAAGTTAATGATATTCCCACAAGTGGAAAAAAAGACAATCCTCGAAGATGAAGACGAACCGATTATTCAAAGGATATTTGATTATTTATAACCATTTTTGTCTCATAAGCAAGCCATTTTTTTGGTAATGGGTATATACTCCAGATCAGAAAAGTTTGGCTTCAAAGACATAATTGAAAAAATATCAACTTTAAATTTTAATGGAAAAGACTACACTAGAAGACAGCAATTTCTCCTCCTTGTGTGTTTTCGATCGTTTGGTCATGACGAGGTTTAAAGTATTCATGCACAGCCTGCGAAGGTACGTATTTGCTATCTTCTTTCGTGAATA
Source organism: Pterocarya stenoptera (assembly GCA_003123785.1). Classification (NCBI taxonomy): domain Eukaryota; kingdom Viridiplantae; phylum Streptophyta; class Magnoliopsida; order Fagales; family Juglandaceae; genus Pterocarya; species Pterocarya stenoptera. Next base: position 24,623 of record QEOT01004490.1, read on the forward strand.
CTTTTTTAAGAATAATTCTAACGAAACTCACTCTCTCTCTCTCTCTCTCTCTCTCTCTCTCTCTGTGGGTAAGGGAATTTTTCTTGAATTATTCCAAGCATACTTGCAGAAAATGTTTGGTCGAAAATAGTCCAGACAAAAAGACTTAGATGCCAATAAAGAATATAATATTTGTGAAAAGTTTTCCGTCACAAAAATATTTCTAAAAGTAAATCATAAATTGACATAAGTTTATATAGAATATATTAAATTTATTTTATAATAAAAATAACTTTATAAACTAACATATCACATCAAATTAGATCACGACTCCGTAAAATTTTAGAATTGTGGCACGTATATACCAAAAGTCTTGGCAACAAGGCCTTTTTAGCGTGGTCAAAACAATTACCCGAATGAAACCCAAACCGAGTTCATTGGGAAGAATTACATAGAAAATAATTGATAAACAAATTCGTTTAAACTTATTTAAGTAGAAAACTTTAACAGACATTCCCAAAGTGCATTGGTTGATGAAATCGAGTGAGGAAATCAAATTTTCTGAACTCTAAGTCTCTAACCACAAATTCATGATAAAAGAGTTACACCTATCCCATATCGACACTAGCAAGCAATTGTTTCGCAGGCATGTATGTATAAATACACATTGGAATGTTATTGCGCACATTATTCCATCGGCTCAGCATCCCCCATCTCTTCATCATCATGCTCAATCTCGCCTTCGAGAAGCCACTGTTCGAGTTCGTCCACCTCCTCATAGTCATGCGCCTCATCATAGTCAAGCATGTGTGAACCATCGGAGCAATCCCATTGATTAGCCCCCAATTTGCCACCATGGCATTCCACATGCAAATATGGTCTATTCTTAGCTAAAGCATCTACCAAATCCCTATTAACACTTCCCCTGAGGCCCAGCCATCTCAGCCTTGGAAAGTACGGTTTCTTCAACCAACGGAATGCAAGTTGTGTGATGCCACCACATTCATATAGATCCAGCAACCTCAAGCTACTACCATGCCATCGGTCCTCATAAACCTGCATCGAGGCTAATGCCATGACAGCTGTGTCACCGACGAGTGGGCAAAACTGCATTCGAAGTTCTGAGAATGGAACCCGACTTCTCGCCAGTAGCAAAATTCCGTAATCAGAAAGGTTAGGAATATTTGATAGGTCCAATTCTCGCAACTTCATCCTACAAGAACCATCAAATAATGCTGAAATGCATTTATCAGTGAGTCGCCTGCACCCTCGAATAGACAATCTAACAAGTGAACCAATAACCCCCGGTCTTAAATATGTCAATCCCACATCACTTATATCTGAGCCATCCAACAGCAAAGTCTTCAATTGAGGAAGAGTGCTGACGGCTCGAAGTGCTTCATCCCCAAGGTTTTTGCAATTTCTCAGGTCAAGAATTCTAAGATCCTTGTTGGATACCAAATTTATGACTGCCTGATTGGTTAAAAGATTGCAAAATATCAAGCTAACATGTGTCAAAGAAAGGGAAGTTGCAGAGATATCATGAAAAACTAGATCAGTTAACTGGGTCCCCAGAGACACCTGAAGCTTGTGTAGCCTAGAGCATGAATGCAAGATTGTTTTGAAACCTGTGTCGGTAACTCGACAAAAGCCCCCAAGACATATGCTTTCCATCTTTGCACATTTATCAGCCATGTAGAGGACTCCAAGATCATTGACTCGTCTAAAATAGGTAACAATGAACTCCTGGCGTCGGACCAATGAGAGACGTCTCAGTTTCCCGTATTGATTGAGTTGTTGAAGGCCATAGTTGGTCAAGTCAACAGCGATTACTGGTTCAATTAATGGTGCATCTGAAAGATCCAAATGGGTCAAGGAGACTAGACCTCGAGATATTGTACCAACCATAGCGTCGGTTATATAGTCTACTGATAGGCACAATTTCTGAATGTTTGACAATATGGACGGTTGAACATGATTTGGTGACTGATGGGGTCCCAAATTTGGGCTAACCATCTCGATCACTGTTTCTGAAGGAATGTAGTCGATCTCAAGAGAAGTGAGTTTTTCAGATGCCAAAGCCCAAACTTGAGCATCAAACGAAACATCAAACATCAGGATCAGTGCCTACGAAAAGTTTGCAATAAAAATCAGACGAGACACAAGAGAAAATTATAAAATGGCATGGAAACAATTATGAAATCAGACAACTGTACATCTGGAAAGAATTCTGGAAAGATAGATTGAGTTTCTCTACTTAAGCTGCATGCAAGACCCACAAAGTATCTACAAAAAACTTAAGCATATGCTACACTTTTAATTATTAATCAGGGTGGCCCCAAAATACCAAATGGTCAAGAACGAACAATATGCCTTTCAAGCATGACAATGGCAAGTGAAAACTTCTGAATACAAAACAATATGGAAGAAAAAAAAGTTACACGGATATGATAAGTAACCATCACCGTCACAAGTCAATATGAAATAAAAAGTTACTAAAATAAGTATCCATAGTATCCATTTTATCAAAATGATGCAGTCCTGTATTTGATATTTTAATCAGGTCAATAACCAAATGGTAGTAACTTACTAACTTCACCCTTATTCACAGGACAATATCCATCAACATAAAGGAGGGATCTAACAACGATCACAGGAACCGAGGCAACAAGCTAAAATACATAGAACTGTATTTATGAATAATACTGCTGATCACATGTTAAACTAATTGAGTTGTTCTATTTATCATCCATACACCACATACTTGTTATAAAAAAAATGAAAACAAAAATGAAAATAAGTGAAGTGTGTGATGTGTGGGGATTATAAGTAGAATTATTCTTACACTCGGACATTCTCTTTTTTCAACATTTACTAAGTGTTCTATACTTAATTACCCTTCCAGTTAAGCCTTACTTCTAGCTGAGTGCAACCGCTGAGCAAATCCTTCAGATCAGAAATATCAATCGTCTGCCCTCTTTTTTCGGCCACTGAACCCAAGCAGAGAGACCTGAAGAAATTAAACACCCAAAGCTAATAACCCCACCACTAAAATTAGGGAACTAGTTAAACCATGCCATTATAAATACAATGATCACGTATATGCATCTTCACCGAATTAGGATCCACTTAAGTTTTTCTTTCTGGCTAAGTCCACTCTGAAAGTGTTAACAATTAGTTTTTAGTTAAATAGATACGATTCTTCATCTCAACCATACGACTCAAAAGAGATGCACAGATTAAAACCCTACAGCTACGCTTCAAGCACAAAAAATAGAGAGAGAGAAAACCTTAGCTCCGGGCATCGCCTGCCGATCTCAGAAAGCAGTTTCCCGCTAAAGCCGGCGCAATTGTGCAGGCAAAGTTCGTGCAATGGAGGACGAAGCAAGAGCTTGATTGCCGAATCGTTAAGGCGATCGCAGTCAATTTTCAAGCTCTTCAGGTAAGGGTTTGGCGGCTGCAACAATGGCCGCAGCAAATCCACTGAAGGAGCAATATCCTGCAACAGCAACCAACCAGAAAGAAATTAAACGAAAATTAAATGAAAAGGGAAAGGTAAGAGAAAAATAATAAAGAAACTTTGGGAATAACAAAATCCAAAAGTTTTAAGTTTTTTAATCTCTTTCCGTTTCTCAGCACCGAGAAAAATTTTGTTGTAATTTTTTGGCTTTTAGTGTTAGAAGCCAAAATTCTAAATGTTTTCTCCATTTCCATGAAGTTCTCGCCATCCAAATGGAGGCAAAGGGCTTTCTAAGGAGGTATAACGAGAGAGGAAGTTACTCACGAGGAGGTGGAAGGTGGGGAGGAAGGAGAGGATCTGAGAGGCGCAGGCCCTGAAGGCGGTACACGTGGACGCGGCGCAGCAGATCGATCCGACGTCGAGTTTCGTCATGATGGTTGCGAGTAGTGCCGGTGGCAGGAGCTCCAGGCTCATCTCTCGGGGCTCGTTGGTACCCATGGAATTCTCGCACAATTTGGCTGTAGGCTCTTCACGGTTTCCTATCGCCACTGCGTCGCATGTTTAGTTCCGACTTCCGAGTGCCGACCTTGAGTACGCTTTATAACAAAAATAACTAAGTTTCCAACTTCTTAGACCATTTCAATTTTCAAATGGCTATTTTATCTTATTTTTAAAATACATCATTACGTTTTTTATTTTATTTTACATATTAATTTTTACAATAAGTCATACATTAATTTATCTTTTTTTTTTTCTCTATATTATTTCAATATTTTTTATTCATTTCAAATATTTCTTTTAACTATCAATAAATTTACAATATCTCTTCATATACAATATTATATAATTATATCATATTTCATATATATATATATTTTTTATAAACAATGTCGTAGAGATAAGTGAGAAGGGATGAAAGAGTAGATCCTTCCCGATATGAAACCAGGGTGATAAAAGGTGTAAACAAAAGCACCGGTAGAAAAATGTCTAAAAGAAAGAGAGAATAATTAAAAATATTTTAGAGTTGTGAACATTATTCTCTACATCTAAAGAATTACTGTAGCAAAATATAAAATAAATATCAAAATACAAAATCCATTGGAAGGATTTTTTAATCAACTTTTTTTTATATTTTACAAAAAAAATGTATTTTACCTGGACGATTATGAATGCTCTTAATACCAAAAAAACCAAAAAGTGGTCATTTGGTTTTAAAGAATTGAGCATTGTTATACATCATCCTACACACCACACACCAATGTGTTTTTTATTTTTTTTCAATTTTTTTTTATTTTACTCTTCTTGAAACATTTATATTTTTTTATTCTTCATCCATATAATATACATTTAATAAGAGAAACAAATAAAAAAAAATAAAAAAAGTTATGGTGTGTGGTGTGTAGTATGATGCAAAGATTAATTCTAAAGAATTACTGTTTTGATATTTTACTACAAAACTACATTCAAAACCCTAAACTACAATCTGAAGATGCGCGGAAAAAAAAATCCCTCCAATCTGAAGATGCACAGGCATAAAATTTTCATCTTATCTCATCTCATCTAATCATTTCATATTTTTCAAATCCTCATACAAAATATAATAAACAATTCAACTTTTTCAAATCTCGAAATAATAATAATATTAAAAAATAATATTTTAAATTTTCATCTAAAATAAAAAATTCTCATCTTACTATCCAAACCTATCCAGATTACCATGTCTCCTTTAAAGGTATGGACATTGTGTTAAAATAAGATTAATGGTATTAGATCAACATAAAGAAGGGTTAATTTCATATTAAAGGAAGAGCTACCAATACCATTAATCCTACCACAATACCGTCTTTTAGGGATTTAATAGACTAGTTGAAAGACACTGTACTAAGGTATAAACGATATCCTTCTGTGAGACTCATTGGCTCGCTACGCTATGAAATCTGCTTCCTGTTCTCATGAATCTGCAGTTGAAAGGGGAAAGAAAAATGCTACTCTTACCACTGGTTTTTACCGCTTTGACTTTTTAAATTTTTTTTTAAATTTTTTTTTACTTAATGATTAAGTAAGCATTTTTTAATAATATTATGAATTTTTTTATTTTTTTAAAAATATTTAAATGTATTAAAAAAATAGATGT
>QEOT01004493.1:0-65101 GCA_003123785.1 Pterocarya stenoptera
AAACATCAATGCCGAAGAAGGGTGTATAGGAAACAACAAATACGATGATAATATGAGCGAAGGGTAGGAAGAACTGGTTGTGCCATCTCTACTTAATGAATTTAACGTATTAAAGATTATCAAATCCATTTACAAAAGCAAAATAACTCTTATGGGAAATAAACAGGAGATAGAATATTATGAAAAAAAAAGTGTGAAGAAAACAGTTACTACCTACATATTAATTGGAGTGTTGGAGTGCTTTCCTCCACCATAAGTGAAGATTATTAAGAAAGCAATGAAGGTACCGTCCTATTTCATTAAAAAAAATGTTGGAGTGGAACAGAAGATATCTATCATCCAAAGAACTTCCCAAGTTCCAACACGAGACACCCAAGAGAGCTCAATTACCAACCATCAAACAGAAGATAATGTAACTGAATATCTTCATAGGATTCGCGGGGCACCAGATATTAAAGTTCAAAACACATGTTATGTCCCCAATATCGTTAATAAAAAATTATTTACAGGACTATAGAAAGGATCTCCTATTGGATAAAAAGAACAATTGAGACGCCATGAGTACCATCCTTGTAATGTTTTTGGGAGAAGCAACCACAATATACCAAGCATTCTCAATTATAACAGTTTGTCTCCTCTGTGGTCATCACTGGCAACCAGTGTGATCAAAGAACAGCTACATAGATTTTTCCAAACTCAAGCCAACCTCAACCTTCTGAGGCCTTGAAAGCACTTACAGCAAATCTTTGATGAAATCAAGGTTAAGTGTGTCCCGAACAACGAGGAACAACCCTAGGAGTATAACAAGCATAATCCCCGAGGACATAATTGTCTGCTCTATTTCTAGAGGGAGCTTTCTCCCACCCCTAGCTGCCTCTAGGAGGACCAAAGCCAAGGTACCCCCATCTAAAGCAGGTAATGGAAGAAGGTTTATTACTGCAAGGTTAAGATTAAGCACCGCCGCAAATTGGTAAAGCCCATCAATATTTGACCTTGCTACTTCAGCACCAACAGCAATAATAGCCACGGGGCCTGAAACCTTACTTGCAGATTGGGAGAAGTTTAGAAAAGTCTGTTTTAAACCCTCCAAAACATTGGATGAGAGGCCCCAAAATTCATTCCCAGTATAATTAAAAGCCTCCAATAAATTCTTAGGTAGAACCTTTGAAAACTTTAAATTTGGTGATAACTGAACACCAATTTTACCAGTTCCATCGAAATTCTTATCTGGGGTGACCCCAATTTGAAAATCCTCCTGGCCCCTCTCAATCTTAAGCAGCACATTTCTTTTAGGACTTTTCTTAATCGCATCAACAAGTTCAGAAACTGCATCAGGCCCAATTTTTGGCAATTCCTTTCCATTAACCGCAAGTATCACATCACCCGGAAGCAAACCGTCTCGGGAAGCAGCCGAAAAGGCTTGAACCTCGGGCACAAGCACCCCGGGAAAGGCCTCTCGTACAGGCAAACCAACTGAAGATACTTGGATAAAGATGATCACATATGCAAATATTATATTGGCAACAACACCAGCTGAAATCACAATAATCCTATCCAAGACGGGCCGATTCTTAAGCAAATTCTCATCATCAACTGGAATGTCACTATCTGGATCATTATCAGGGAACCCCACAAAGCCTCCTAGAGGAAAAGCTCTAATAGAGTATTCTACATTCTTTGCATTGAATTTAGCTAAAATTGGACCAAACCCAACAGCAAATTTACTTACATGGATTCCTTGGAGATAAGCAGCAAGGAAGTGACCACTCTCATGAACAATGATTATAGCTGTTAACACTGCAGCTGCCTCCAAAACAGACTGAGCATTCTCAAAGTTCCCAAAATCAAATCCAGGAATTGCCCAAGACCTAAAATCAAATCTTTTGCCAAGGGGGGTTCTACTCTTTGCAAAGAAAAATTGTTTGTTGAAATTCAAACCGAGTTGTGATGGAGAAAATGAATAGCATATAGAAGAACAAGGAGATTTTGAAAAGTGCGTTTTAGGCTTTAGTGAAAATTCTGAGATAGGCGACTTTGAATTTGTTAATCTAATGAGGGAAGAGGAAGAACATGGTGGATAGGAGGAGAGGTTTATAACCATGGTTTCTTGGAAGGGGTATTAAGGGGGGAGAGACGTTTTGGGCTGTGAGAGAAGAGTGGACGGCATAGAAACTAGAAATATGGAATGGATAATTCGTAGTTATTTGGGTCTGTGGAGGGGAAAGTAGTGGTGCGTCTCCCTCTTATTTTCCACAAGTTGGATGTGAAAAAAAAACTCATCTTATTTTATTATTTTTATTATTTTTTATTTTTTTACACCTATAAATATAGTTGTAAAATCAATTTTACATCCTCTACCCAATGAGGATCTATTAAATATGGCCAAACCATAAACAATGTAGTGCCAGAATTATATGCTTACATATAAACATAGTAATATAATAGTATTTATGCTTATCTATTGTTATCACTTATCGTATTATTAGTAATATCTTATAAATAATGCGCATATTTAATGTACATATGTATAGTTAATAATTAATAAGCTCATACTAAGAAAATTTCAATTAAAAAAAAAAACCAACATCTCAAGCCGAGTTGAGTAGAGCTCGGTCTCATTTTTCATTTAAACAAAGCTGAGTTCGACTAGAATTGTGGATTTGGCTTATATTCAAGTCGAGCCCAAGTCTGTTAACTGACTAAATGAGCCAAGTAGTAGTGTAATCGGTTCAGTTTGGTCAAGTTTTAGATAAAATTTAAGAACGAATTAGTATCTATCGGTTTTATATTTTTAAGAACCGATTCCGCATCGGTTATACCTCTAAACCGATACTTTCGATTTTACCAATTCGGTCCAATTCGATCCAGTTTTTTGATTTTAATATACTATATTATATAATATATATTGTATAATACATATAATACTATAAAGATAATATATTATAGTATATTATAATATATATGATATGGTATTAGTATAGCTATTTTAATATACTATATTATATATCATATAATACAAAACTATTTTATATATAATTATATATTATATATAAATTATATATAATATAAAAAATTATAATATATAGGAATCGGCCCTGTTCGGTTTGGTCCGATTTTAAAAAAAGAAAATCGAAATCGGATCGATTTTGTCCGGTTTTAAGAAAAATAAAACCGGTACCGGATTGAACCAAATTCGATACCGCACCAAATCCACCTGTTCAGTCCAGTTTACCGGTTCATCAATTTTGTTTTACACCCCTAGAGCCAAGCTCGATCAGCTTAAGCTCGTCTGAACCCGGCTCCAATACAGCAGTACTAATCATGGTTCAATTCTCTCAATAAATTCAACGGTGCAATTTTAAAAAGTACTCGTGAACTTGTTGATTTTCATTGTTTTTTTAAATTCCCAATTCCCATTATATTTAAATTTTGGTAAATTTGTACCACTCACTCGAAAACTATCTTGATTTTATATGCCAACATTTTAAGGTATCGTTTGGATAGTAAGTTGAGATGAAAGTAAAAAAATAAATAAAAATATTATTAGAATATATATTTTTTAATATTATTATTGTTTTGAAATTTAAAAAAATTAAATTATTTATTATATTTTGTATGAAAATTTAAGAAAATTATAATAATGAGATGAAATAAAATACTTCTTATATCCAAATCGGGCCGATAGGTTTGGGAGGTGAGATGAGAATTTTGTGTTTTGTTTTAAAGTTTAAAATATTATTTTTTAGTTTTAATATTTGAAAAAGTTAAATTATTTATTATATTTTATATAGAGATTTGAAAAATGTATAATGATGCTGCGAGAATTTTGTGTGAAATGAAACTTCCAAACCTATAATACCCTCAAACTATATACTAAAGACTAAAACTTCGCACGTACTCTCGTTACAAACTTACAATCTGAAAAGTGGGATATTAAAGAAGAGTATGAAGTGTTCATTTTTAGATAGTTTGAAATTGATAAAGGTATAAACTTAAATAATTAATTGAATGGAAAAACTAAGAATTCGTGGCATCTAAAATATTTAAAAGTGTAAAGTGTATTGATATCATTATTTTTTATCGAATAATATTAGATACAGTCATGAATTGTATAAGTGTTTCATAATCTTTTTAAAAAATAATGAGATCTATTATTAAAAAATTAATTTTTTATATGAGTTTCATATTTACTTACATTTTAAAAAAAGAATACGTGACTCTTGTACACCTATAACTGTAAATATCATTTAACTTTTTTATTAAAATGATTATATTCATAGTTCAATTAATCGTGAAGCGGAGAAAAGTAAGAGGAATATTTAGTTCACAAAGACATGTCATAAAAGTAAACACGCATAATGGTGTGTCTTATTGTGACATATTAAATTATTATGAATTTAAACGTATGATCTTATTCAATCACATAGTTTGCGAACTCTATTTTTGTAATTTTTTTTTTTTTGTGTGAATCTAGAGGTAATCAATAAGTAAATACGATAATCCACTAATATGATCAGTTCTTTAAATCATGTAAACCCTAGATGGAAGATTTTTTTTCCCTATGGTAGCAAATTACTTAACAAATTAAAGGGTTGTAATTAGGAAAGTTGGCTTTTGATAAAGAGGTTCGCAAGTAATACAGAGAGGACAAAGTTACTATAAAATCCAAGATAAATGCTTCAATCACAAAGAGATTTTTAAAAAAAAAACCTAGTTATACACTAACGTGGCTTGATATAGTGCAATAGATTATAAAAATTACTTTTATTGTAAAGTAGATTTAACGTATCATATGCAGCCATGTCGGTTTGTAGGTTTACTTTTATGAGATTTAATCTATAAATATATTCATGTTAGAGAAGTACTACGTCTTTTTTTTTTTTTTTATAACCAACATCTCATTCATTGAGTAAAAAAATCCTTACAACAGATTACTTTTGTCAAACCAAACAACTTGACTTACAAATGAGGACAAAAATTCCACCACATTTCAATATCTTTAAGGGCTGGTTTGTTTTCGAAGTTAAAACCCAAAACCATGAAAACGTTTTCAGAGGTTTCGTACGGTCAAAAGTTCTGTGAAAACAAACACCCTTTATTGACTGTCGGTTTTCAACTCATAGTTTTCAAATGTTTCTGTCTTTATTTCTCAACTATTTATAGATGGAAACCAGAATCTTCTCTCACATCTCTGTCTCACTCCATCTCCGCATTACACTTCCTCTCACATCTCCAACGTCTCACTCCAGCTCTACACTCCACAGCCCAACAGAAGCCGTGCCAATCTTGCTCCATCCCCCTCCTTTCGATCCCATCGTTCTTTCAATCCTGCGTTCCCATTTTAGAAGATCTTGAGGCTTTCGTCTACATCCTCTTTGCACAACAGGGGCATCGCGTCATTGGGTTCCGAACGAGGAGTCAAAATCACCACTCCAAGATAAAAGACTCTACACCAAAGCAAAAAAAAAAAAAAAAAGGAGAAGAAGAAGAAGAATAAAAACACCAAAAATGAAGTTCTGCCCAGGCACCATGACGACGGCTCGTTCCAGCTTTATGACTGTTTAGGATCGATTTGTGACTGCCCAGGCACCACGCCGAAATCAACCCATGCTCTGTTCCACCACGTCGTTTCAGCTTTTAATAAAATCAAATAAATAGTTGTGGGTCCCACCACAATAAATACTTTCAAAAAAGTCAAACTAATCTCATCTCATCTCTATAAACAAACACATATATAATCTGATCTCATCTTATCTCATTTATACTCAATATATTTCACTACTATTCACACATATCTCAAAAAATCTTATCTCACTCATCTCATCTACGAAAATAAACGAGACCTAACATTCCAAGCATGCCTTGCCAACTGATGTGCAGTAGCATTCCCTAGCCTGTTTACATGCAAAACTTGAACTTCTTGAAAGCAAGTCATCATGCTTCGAATATCTTGAAGTAGAAAATCAAAATCAGTAATATAATCAGTAAGATTATTCAAAGCATTCACAAGAAGTAAACAATCTGTTTCAAGCATTAACTTTGGAACACCCCATTGGACACACAATTACAATCCTCTAAGCATAACAATAGCCTTAATAAATTCAGAAGACACTATCTCCCTTTCCACTTTACCGCAAGCAACTAGAACATCACCATTGTGATCTCGAAGAAGCACTCCTATCCCAACTGTATGTTGTTCATAAAAGGTTGCACCATCAACATTCAACTTAAGGTAGCTTATTGGAAGAGAGTTCCAAGATACAACTTTCTTAATGTGATTATGTGAAACATCAAAAAGCTGAAGTTGTTTGAACTCTAACTTCAGAGATAGAGCATTATTAACCACCATTTGTGTTCCAGGAAAGACTTGCTATATATAAAATTGTTTCTTCTATACCAAAGAGCCCAAGCAATTGCAATAAAAGTAGCCAAGTCCTCCTCTGACCCTCTTTCCTGAGCCATATTAGCCAAATCCCAAAAACTCAAACCAGAATCAGCGATTCTGTACAGCCTTGAGGTGGTCTACATACATCTGTCTCACATCAAGACAATAAAAAACAACATGAGTAACATCCTCTCTTTCCCTCCCACAGAACACACATGCATCATCATCAATAACATGCTTTCTCCTTAAATTTTGATATGTAGGCAACTTCTCTAGACAAGCTTTCCAAATAAATATTTTCATTTTTTTAGGTAACTTCAAATGCCACAAACATTTCCAAAAAGCTATCACAGATTTTTGTCTTGAACGTCCACCCAAAATTTGTACACTAGAATTTTGAAACATCCTATATGCACTTTTAACTGAGTACATTCCATTTCTCTCATATACCCAGAAAACAGAATTTTTAGCATCTAAACACACATTCAGCTTCAAAATTTGCCTCACCTCATTGGGATTGAATAGAGCTGATCTTAAACTTTGAACATTCCACCATCTTGTGCTCTCATCTATAAGAGAATTTACTCGCATATCTTCATCAACAATTGACTGAACATCAAACAATGCATATCATGGTATCCAAAGATCTTTGAATACTTTTATATTCATCCCATTTCCTACACGCCACCTGTAGCCTTTCTGTAAAAAGTGTCTAGCTTCCCAAATCTCCTTCCAAATATATGAAGATTTCAAACCAGCTTTAACCTAAAAAAAATGGTATTTGGAAAATACTTTGTCTTATAGATACTAAACAAAAGTGTCTTCATTCTTCAAAAGTCTCCAACAAATTAAAACAACAAATTAACACGAATTTATATGATACGTTAGATTTACTTTATAATAAAAATAATTTTACAATCTAATATATCACATCAAATCATGTTAGTTTATTAATTTACTTTTATATATAATCTATTCATGGCTAAAGCTTTTCCCTATATTAGATTGCATGGTGTATAATAATTTCTCTATAACTATTAGTGTATTAGTTAAGATATTTGTGTATGTGGATGATGTATGTGTGGCAGGTAGCCATATTCATTGGTGTATTAGTTAAAGAAACTTGAGATATTTGTTGTGGATATATCAGAACTGAATGATAAAGTCACTGTTAATTTATTTACCGAACTCATGTGGGTCCGTCGATTTGGATAAGCAAACAAAAAGTAGCACAAGCAGTGGCAGGAGAAGTAAATATTCTTTCTTCGTCTTGTAAGGTTAAATAATGCCATCTCTCAATCTCTGTCTCCCTCCCTCTCCTCTTCCGACTGGCAGATTCTCGTATCGATTCTCTTTATTTTACGTGATAAAAAGAAATGGAAATGTGCAGAAGACCAGTACTGTATAATCTGAAGTAGATGATATTGAAACTTATGCTGCTTTAAGGACTTGCAAATGGTGCATAATGGGGAGTTCATTAGTAAAATGATCTTCGAAGCGGCCTGGTGATCTATCCCGCCAAGGCCGCCCTATCTTGGAAGAGATTAGAACTCTTTTGGAGTCACTCCAAGCTTGTACGTTGATGCTATCATGTAATTTGCTTTCACAAATCGATAGGGGTGGAAAGGCTGGAATAGGCACTACTACTAGGACTACTCTTCAAGTTTATGCCCTATGCATCTGATAGGAAACTCTCTATGCATATGCATGTATATAGAAAAAGTACTATTAGATACAGTTATGGGTTGTGTAAACGCCTGTGCACTCCTTTCGAAAAAGAGTAAAATCAGCAAGACATGCGCTTGCAAGTTGGAAGCTTCTGAAGATAGAAAATGGAGTACCAAGATGTTGGAAAGAGATTATGAGAAGATAAAAGAAAAAAAGAATTAGAAGAGAGCAAGAATTAGTAGTACATAAACACCAAGAATATTGTTGCTGGTCGAGGAATGGAGAAAGGGTGCAAAATAATTGAAAGAGATATTGGCGTGGCTCAATCAAAATCACATGGCTAATTTCTATCCTTTTTAACCATGTCTTCAAATTGAGACACTCCAATACCTTCGTTTCAAAGCATTTACCTTTCCATGCATCTCTGCACCTTCTAATTATTGCCTCGTCGTCATCATCATCATCGTCTTCCCCAAAAAAGCTCTGAAATGCAGAGAGAGAGAGAGAGAGTATGATCCCTTTATATATAGGAAAGAAGCAGCTCATATAATTATAGGGGCCGGGGATTTGGTTACCCATCACTTCTATTTTTCAATTGAACCGCATCCGGCCCCTAGGCTCTCTCATTGGCTGAGCTTTTGACCTCAACACATCATTGACATTTGCTGCCTAAAGGGAAGCAAAGCAGATAAAACAACCGCAATCCAAAAGGGTCTCCAACTAATGGCGAAAACAAGGAATATCGTAACTATTCTCACGATACGAGGATAAATGCTGCATGTGTGGACAATCATATATATATATATATATATTATCAAAAATTGCATTGTAAATGACACGTTTCCACTTTCCACTCATTTATAAGTCCGTTCAGGAAAATAATTTATCTAAAATTAATTAAAATTATTAGATGAATATAATATATCTGATTAAACTACGAATTTTATTTAAAATTAGTAGTGGTATACTTGTCAACTTATTCGGTTTTAGCTTCGAAATTGGACAAAATCTCAGCATGCCAGAATTAATACCAAATCCTGGGATACTGAAGCTATGTGACAAAAGGCAGCCCGAGTTTTGTTTGAATCCAGAAGCTGAAGTACAATTACCATCTAATAAGGCTAATAATGTTGGGTCTGCTTGGACACAGCTCTGGCAAACCTTTTCAAACTCGCAGGCCTGTGTGAATGTCTTGGTCTCATAAAATTTTTGGTTATATTTGGATAGTGAAGTATTTTTAAGATACGTTTAGATTCTAAATACATCTCAACTTATTTTAACTTATCATTATAATTTTTTAAAATTTCAACATAAAATATAATAAACAATTCAACTTTTTCAAACTTGCAAAATAATATTTTAAAAATATTTTATCATCTCAACTCAACTTAATTCAACATCTAAACTCAGTTCAACTAAGTATTTTGTAAATAGTAATGAAAAAGTAATAATAAAATATTAAATAGTAATGAATAGTAATAAAAAGTAGATAAAAAATAATAATAAAATAATAAATAATAATAAGATATTATCATAATACTTTCACTACATACCCAAACTAGGCCGATAAAAACTCTCTCACATATATTCGTAAACATAAAGCACTTTTAATTTTAAAGTTTTAACTTTTTTTATCTAATCAACATAAGCATTACATTTTTCTTAAACTTCTAAACAAAACATAAAAAAAATTCAGTTTTTTTAAATATGAAAACAAAAATAATATTAACAAATTATATTCTAACAATATTTTAATTTTCTAATATTTTTATTTAACTTTTTCTCTCTCATTTCTCAAAACTCCATAAAACATCATAACTCAAACATTTAACTACTATTCATAAATCATTTCACTACTATTCACAGATTTCTCATCTCATCTCATTCTCTAAGCATCCCTTTTGCTAGTTGTGTTTTTTCCATCCACTGTTCACAATGAATGAACAGTAATACACATATGTTTGAAATTCGAGTTAACAGACTCATTTTACCTAACAATTTCGCTATGGGGGTTAAGCAAATAGAGGTAGACAAACTTCAACATCCCAAGAAAAAATGAATTGACAGTAGTACTAGATATCAAAGTTCCCAACCAACAGTAAGAATGTTTGTGAATCCACCACACTGTAAAAAGGTGGATATGGTTTTCCGTTTATAGAGATATACAGGCATGTACAATTATACAAAAAAGAAGGAAAATAATCACAAAATAAATACAGCATCTCTAAAATCATGGGTCAACTACAACACCCCCCCTGGGCGGCGCAAAGCTAAGCGTAGGATTAGAGCATACGCGAAACTTGGAGCAGAAAAACATGAAGAGAGGCCGAGAGACATTCTTGGTGAAGACATCAGCAACTTGTAGTTGATAGGGGACATGATAAGGGTTGATATTGTCGGCCACTGCAAGTTTCTGAAAAAAATGGTAATCAAAATCAATATGTTTGGAATGCTTGTGAGAGACCGGATTAGAGCTCAAGAATATGGCATTTGTATTGTCACACAGGAGAAAAGGGCAATGTGTAGTAGGAACATGGATATCACGAAGGAGATGCGTTAACCAAAGGGCTTCAGTAGCAGCAAGGGCAAGAGCAAAACTGTGGGTTGCTTCTTAGCACTACAAGATACAAGATTGTCACCCAGGTAAATAGAATAGCCTAAAGTGGAGAGACGGGTGTCTGGATAGCCTGCCTAATCAGCATCGGAGTAAGCAACAATACCACTGGAGGATGAGGTAGTAATCGTCAAGCCAAAATGAAGTGCTCCTTTGACATACGAGTGATACGTTTGACAGCTTCAAAATGGTCGTTGGTGGGTGCATGCAACTATTGACTGACAGAATTAATAGAATGAGTAATGTCAAGTCGAGTGATAGTCAAATATTGCAAGGCACTGACAAGAGATCGACAAGATAGTGCTAGTGAGTGACATTCGCAAAGGAGGAGCCATCAGAAGAGAGCCGTTGAGCCACGACCATAGGGGTAGCAACCAATATTTTAAATACCGTACCGGACGTTGTATATGTCAAGGCACTGGAATGAAATATTTCGGTATCAGTACCGTTTCATGTACCGTTTTGGGATAATCGATATATGAATAAATTATATATAAATACATATATATAAATTATAAATAGCCTAGTTTAAATTGTGGGTCAAAAAATGAGTTTGTAGTTTGAAAAAATGAAGAAAAAAACTAAAGGCCAAAATATTGGTCGGTACAGCCACTACCGGCCAGTACGACCGGTATTTGAGTCGGTACGAAATACATATAGTACCTGTACCGGACCAATGGCTGGTACGGCAAATACCTGCCGGTACCGTACGAGATTAAAAATAGTGGTAGCAATAGGTTTGCAATCAACAACTCGGGCCCGGACAAGAATATCTCGAACATTCTTGGTTTGACTGAGGAAAAGACCATCAGAAGTAGGAGTCACTTCGAGACCAAGGAAGTAGCTAAGCGAGCCCAAATCTTTGGTAGAAAACTCGAAATGAAGTTGACGGATAAAGCTGCTGAGGAGAGATGGATTATTGCCGATGATGATGATGTCATCAACATATAGAGGTAAGTAGATAAGATTCCTTTGGCGACAGAAGACAAATAAAAAGGTGTCAGTACGACTGCAAGAGAACCCAAGCTTAAGGAGAAATGAGCTAAATCATTGAAACCAAGCATGAGTTGATGGTGAATGCCTAAAGAACAGAGTTCAGATTGAAAATGACTACTACGAAATTCGGCATCACCATCGCTCTGGAAAATTTTAATCTTGCAAGAGTATTGATTTTTCACAAATGTTTAAAATTGAATAAAGATATCGAAAAAATCAGATTTCAATTTTAAATGATAAAGCTATGTAAATCGCAAATAATCATCAATAAATGACACATAATAAGTGAAGCCCATATTAGATTTTACCGGGGATGGCTCCAAATGTTGTAAAATAAATACGACATCTCTACAATCATGGGTCAACTACTAGAATCAAGGTAATGAACATTGCTGAGAATCAGAGGACGATTGTGAGGATTGAGGAGAATCCTCAACAAACAGTACCAAGAAAATGTTTTTGTCGCATGAGGCAGCTGCATGCCCCAAACAAGTTGATGATAACGATAGAGATTATTGATCAGCTGATCTCATACCAACGATATCATGTAAGTTCCGTCCAATCACATTGCATGCATTGGTAAGCAACAATTGGAAAGTTCCATGACTCATTAATTAATATACTGATCTAATTTTTTTTCCCGAATTATGTTTATTAAATTGAAGTGACGCTGTTTTATAACTCTTAATTATTATTTAAAAAAAAAAAAGACTTGATCCAAGAATTATCTGTGCTCACATTGATCATCGTACGTACAATCAAATAAAATATAAGGAAGGAATACGCATGCATGCATAATCTTCACCCACTTATTCATGGCTTATATTAGGCAGGTTTAATTTGAGCGATATGGTTTGGTACAACCTATATCTAATATCACGCCCCTAGCTACCTAATTGGTCCAGCTAATCCAATGATCTAACCATTTCATCCAAAACACAACTTCAACAGCTCG
Organism: Pterocarya stenoptera; assembly: GCA_003123785.1. Classification (NCBI taxonomy): domain Eukaryota; kingdom Viridiplantae; phylum Streptophyta; class Magnoliopsida; order Fagales; family Juglandaceae; genus Pterocarya; species Pterocarya stenoptera. Next base: position 12,619 of record QEOT01004493.1, read on the forward strand.
AATCCAAAAATACAAAAAAAAAAAAAAAAAGAATAGTCCATATTCATCAGTTTGAGGGAAAATGCCACGATCAAAAACTACAAAAAGTTGTGGCCCCCATTTTAATAAATATGACTTTTCTTAAATTTGGTCACATCGAAGGAAATAAAAAAAAAAATTGAGAAATATTTTAATTATAAAGAGATTATATAAAAATAAACTTAGTGACTTTATGTGATACATCGTATTGTAAAATAGATCTAATGATTTATAGATCACATAAAAAAACATCAATTTATGAATTTATTTTTATATAATTTTTGGAAAATTCTATAAAACATTCTATCATCTTATTTTCATCACATTAAGTATGATGTGTCACATTTATCACTATTAAATAATTATTTATTATATATTTATTTATCCATCTAATGATAATGAATGTATCACATATTACTAAGTATAATCAAAATAGAATAAAAATATAATGTATAGTATTACTTATAATCTTTAGCAGTCCCATTTATGCATAGATTGTATAATTTTTATTCATAAGAGAGCGCATGTATATGTGCTTGATCATGTCTTACAGCTCAGATCTCTTCCTTATATGCTTCTCTGATTCGCTTTCAATGTGCATTAAGGGAACCTTCATTTTGGTTAAGTGATGTCGATGGGAGGAAAGAGTTGGCCAGTTTAGTGTCGGTCTAGAGTACTCTAGATAATGATGAACACAACTACTTTTCGTAGTTTTTATTTTTGATTTTTGATTTTTATAAATTCTTTCACTTTAATGTAAGCATCAATTAGTGATGGATGTTTATTTTGATTTATGATGTCAGGAAACATCTCAAAATATATTAATAATATTATTTTATTGAAATAATTTTTAATAAAAAATTATATTTAGTTGTCCTATACTACACATATATTTAGACATCTCAAAAATAATTTTTTTTTATTCATTTAAAGAGGTGGGTTTCGAATTCAAGAGGCAACTCATTTTTAATTTTATTCCCATATTCTATTATCCACATCACATGCTTCTGCCTTCCCTTGTCGTTACCTTCGTAATGGACTAATCCCACGCTTCATAAAGTCTCACCCATCTAACGGTTAACTTTCCCCCAAAGATATTCCATTTCGTCTATGAACGGACACGATGTTCTCTCCTAAATATAAATATTACTGATTGCTTCGATCTTCAAATTTCCAGTTCCAGCGCAGAGCATCGCCGACAGTGCGACACCTTCAATAATTCTTTCAGTGGAAATGAAATATACAAACACAAATGGCGATTTATGAGTTTGGTTTATGGGTAGTGAAAAAATAACTAAATTTTTATTTATTTATTTATTAATTCATTACAACATTTTCGGAGAGGTCCAGAAAGAACCGGATCTGTCTGGACAAGTCGCCTTAACAATTTTCCTAGTATCAACATTGTGTGCTTGTGTGTGTGGAAACGCTACGCAGATCTGTCAATACCGTCTCAACGTGTCTGTGCTGATCCTCATTCGGTTATCCATCTGAACAGGTCTCAGTCATAGAAAGCAATAGCATTCTTCACCTAATCTCCACGCGCGTTTATGCTCACCTATTCGACGTAAGTCTCCAACCAACACTTCCACTCCTACTCCTAGACCCATGCATCGTTATAAGCCTTCTTGCGTTCCGCTACATGGTTAACACATTCCTGAATCTCGGTCTTCAAAATCGTCTCTGATGTCTCTCCAACTTAGAATGCATTGCTAGACACATATTTTTGTTTCGAAGCTTCTAATGGCTTTGAAGGCTATGGTTGCTTTTGGGGGCTCAAGTCCTCACTATGGTTGGAAAGATTTGGGGTCTAAGCCATCTGAGTTTGCATTGAGTTGGATTAATGGATCAGGGGAAGTGTGCAAATGGATTCGTTTTGGTGGCTTCTCGAGTTTCTCGGCTTGCCGGGCCATACGGTCCGTCGAAGACGGGAACACGTCCAAGCGGGGCACCGAGTTGCAACGAGTAATTGAACAGACGGGGAACGATGTTTCAATGAGATTGCAAAAGGATTTGAGTTCATTGCCAAGTGGGTTATCTTTTTGCAGTTTATCTGATTTATGGATTTTATTAAGTTTCGAACTTTCTAATTTGTAAGTTCTAGGATTGCGTACAGGTTTGGGGTCACTTCAGTGTGCCATTTATTCGAAGATTGGTCACTACATGACTTTAGAATCTTTGAATATGCGCATTCTCACGAAGCGAGGCTTCTAGTACGGTTGACTATCCATGCCATGCCTATGCAGTTAATGCAAAGCCGGATTTTTAACCAGCGTGGAGGGCATACTTGTGTCTAGACTTTACCCAATTGAAAATTCACGAGGAGTTTACGCTGGTTAATTGTTGAGATACATCAACTGTAAGCAAATTTAAGATAGCAAATCATCCAGAAAATGTAAGACAGTATCACTGTATAAATATAGACCATAGGACTGGAGTTTAAAGATTGATCTCAGAGATTTAAAAGCTTTTGAGTCAATATGGAAAAAGAGGAGTTTTCAAAGAGCAATTGCTGATTACATGCTATCTACCAAAGGGGATTTGATGAGTTGTAGCTGTTTGGAAACTAGGTGAGATGAATAAAGCGCGGCTGTGACAATAGTTTCATGTCTGAACTCGGAATTCTTTTACTAGTAAGGAGTAGAAAGCCGTTTCCATCAAATAATGGCGAAGTGTATCTTTTCGAAAAAGTTACTCTAAAAAGGACATAAATATTGCTACTCTATGCTTGATTCGTGTTTTTGTTTTAGGCACTGTTAAGCATAATGTACTTTGTGTGTAACATCTCGCCTTTGATAAGTTTTAGTTGGATTGCTGACTTTGTGCAACTTTCTACTCAATATTCTTGACAAGCGCAGAACCATTATCTGTATCTGACCTTTCTTGTACTGCTGATGATGGTTCGAAGGTGCGAATATCATTCAAGGTAGGGTCTTTACTCAATGGTTGCTAGTTTGTACATGCAACGATAAGATCGATATTGCTTATTGCTAAAGATTTAATCCACTGTTATTTCTTATTTTGTTGAATCTATCATGCAGGGGTTTCCAGGGTCATATAGTGAGGATGCTGCACTCAAAGCCTACCCTAAATGTGAAACTGTTCCTTGTAACGAGTTTGAAGATGCAATTAAGGTTTAGTATGACATAATATTATATCTGTAGGCCGAAGTTAGGACATAAAAAAGAATGCAATCTGTCACTTTTCTTAACCAGCTTTTGGAAATAGTAATTTGATTACATAAGTGGCATCCGGTATTTTAATCAAGGCAATACGTAGCTAGTGCAAACAACTGCTAAAATAAGTTGGTACAAGTCCTTGCTTCATTCATTTTTGTGCATCATCTGCAGGCTGTGGAACTATGGCTGGCTGATAAAGCAGTTCTCCCAATTGAGAATTCTTCAGGTGGAAGTATCCATCGCAATTACGATTTACTCCTTCGTCATAGGCTTCATATTGTAGGTGAGGTGCAGTTGGCTTTTAATCTCTGCCTTCTAGCCCTGCCAGGTGTCAGAGCAGAGCACTTGAAACGTGTTATAAGCCATCCACAGGTAAATCTTTAATTTCTCTTCCTCTCTCTCGATCCTGCAAGGAGAAGAGGGTGCAGAGGAGTATAAAAGACGGGTCTATCACTTTTTTTTGCATATGAAAACTTGTTATATTGACATAGCTTACTTGTTGTTTAATCTGCATAGTCCAAATGTTCGTCTTTTCCTTGTTTAAAACTTGAAAGGTTCTTGTTTAGGCACTCTCCTCAAGTGATATTCTCCTGAGTAAGTTAGGTGTTGCCAGGGAAAATATGGATGATACAGCTGGGGCCGCTCAGGTGATTGATTGACGTCATACCTGTTTTGATTTGTAACATTTGTTCCATATCTTGCCACAGTGATTTTAATTAAACCCCATTTTGGTTTAAACTCAATTTTGGTGTAGTATGTAGCCTCAAATGGTCTGAGAGATGCTGGTGTTGTTGCAAGTGCTCGAGCTGCAGAAATCTATGGGCTTAACATACTTGCTGAAGGAATCCAGGTTAATTTTTCCCTGTTTCATTTGCTGTATGTTTCTAATTTATGCCTTCTTACCACCACTTGGTTGTGAAGAATTTGGACAAGAAGAAAGATATTAAATAAATTCTACTTTTGCTCCAATATTTATTGATGTTTCCATATTCATCCTTATTTTTCTAATTGCATCAATGCAATCATCCAATTTCCATATCATATCAATTTTCTTATTCTGACCAAATCTATTTACATTGGCATGACTCTCTTATGTCTCATACTTAAGTAAATAAATATCCATGTGACATATATTACCATTTGGAATGAACATGTACAGTAGAAGAACTGTCAATTTTATTAACAAATGTAATAAATATGATTTTGTTTTCTCTTTTCCTCCAAGCACTAACCCAAGACACTTCCATCCTCCACCATATCAACAATTGAAACCTACAATTCAGACTTGCCCAAAACAATGGCATAATCTTTGTGTTGTCCATGAAGTATCTGTTGCTTCATGATGACTGCCAAACAATTTGGTGTTGTCCGTCATAATGCAAAGGAAGCCTTGGCTGTTGATCTAGATGAGGCAGTCAATCAGGGGTTGGGACATGGATGCATTCTTGTGGGTACGTTTGTCTGCTTGATTTGGTAGGTGGACATCCCTTTGGCAAGTAATTGATTGTGGATGGACAATGGCTGTGTGGTTTTAATTGGGCTTGCTTTATAATTGGTCATGGATTTTGCTAGTTCTTTGGATTTGGTGATGCAATAGTTTTAATGTGATAGGGATTTGGAGGAATTGTGTTTTCGGTAGGACGGGACCTTGAATTCAAACTTATCCCCTGATTATGGCAAATTTGGAAGCACGCTTACCAGAAGAATACTTTCCCAAAATGAGAGCAAGTGGGGTTTTTTTTTTTTTTTTCATATATAAAAAAATGGATAAAAATTTAGAACCTTTTAAGTAGAAATTGCATATACCATTGCCACGCAAACTAGTTAAGTCTGTGGTTTTAATAACATGTGACTGATTTTCTTAATTTAAGAGACTTCAAGGGAAGGAAAAAATTGAAAGTGTTAGAAGTTGGATGGTGACATTTCTACAATTAGAAAGAAAGGGATGAAATAAATTTATTGGTGAAATCTTGGGGGACCAAAAATGTACTTTACTTTTGTGTTTTTCCCCTAAACCACATCTAACTGATAGGGCTTTTTCTCTTGGACAAGACTGGGCTCCCAAGCTTCAGACACTAGTTTTTTCTGCTATTTGTCTAGTTTTCTGCTTCTTTGCTTTATGCTTCCTTTTACATATGCAACTTTTATACTAGTTGTAAGCACGGTATTCCTCCGCCAAAAGGAAGGGGTGATTAATAAAACATGGGGTCTAATCCTCTTAAAAATAAAAACCACATTAACTGCAGCTCTAACTAAAATAATTTAAATTATATGACTGTTTACTTCTTTGAAACCAAGATATCCCCTGAGAATACTATCACTATCTCTATAAATATAAAGGAATTAATCCATTATTGTACACTAATCATTATTATGTTCATTAACAGTTTTGCTTAACATCAGTTTAATTGCTAAACTTTTTATTTACAAAAGAACGCCTGTCATATTGTGACCTCTCCTTCAATTGAGGTTTCATCATGAGGGACAAAAACTTAGGTGGGGGACTCGCATCACCACAGTCTACATATACGATTTGAGATTTCTTCCCGTGTAGTTGGGGTATTCCTATTTATATCATCAATAAAATTCCTGTTTACTGATAAAAAAATGATTTGAGATTTCTGTAATGTTAATCCAGAATGCCTAAGCTACCTTATGTGTATTTGTTTTGACCAAGGTATTCTTTTGGATATGAAGCGATCACTGAACAAATTAATCCCACCAAATTGTACTTAGTTTTGAGGATATTTTTTTCATAAGAAATGCTACTTCTTATTCAATTCCATGGCATATACAGGATGACTGTGATACTGTTACTCGTTTTCTGGTACTTGCAAGGGATCCAATAATTCCAAGAACTAATAAGCCCTTTAAGGTAAGAGATTTGGATTTTTTTTGGGTTTACCCGTTAATTTTTTAATGTTGAATATCCTGGTCCTTAATTTCAGACGAGCATTGTGTTTACTTTGGATGAAGGCCCTGGAGTTTTATTTAAAGCCTTGGCAGTGTTTGCACTGAGAGACATAAATTTGACAAAGGTACCTTTGGAAATGAGTTGCTTTAATTAGTCTGTAGCATTGGCCATGAACTTTCATCTCCATGCAATTTCAGATTGAAAGTCGGCCACAGCGTAAACAACCATTAAGGGTAGTCGATGACTCCGACACAGGGAGTGCCAAGTAAGTCTATCTTCACAACTTTTGAGGACCAGATCGATACCAAAAGTGCCCTATTAGAAAATGTCATGTGGTTGGTTTAAACAATAAGTAAGAGTGTATTGGGGTGATTTTTGTCAAATGTATGTTTTGCGGCAATGCATAATTGTTGCACATGCTGATGCATTTAACTTTGACTAACTAGAAGATGAGTGCAGCAAGGCCTTGCTTCCATTGTGTCTAAAGACAACCAATCATTTTCTTATGCTGTTGCACTTGGCATTTTAATTTAATTTAACCTCTTCATTTATTCTAATTGTGGGATTTAACTTCAACATTAAGATATTTGAAGCCTTGACATATTTTACCTGTTGCATCTACACAACCAGCATATTTTCCTTTTTGACAATTATCACAAAAGTCAATAATCTCTATCAAGAAAAAAAATTCTCACGGGTTGCATCATTGGCCTATTTAAGCCTTAGTGCATCCATAGCACCAGCATAGTTTCCTCTCTCTCTCTCTCTCTCTCTCTCTCTCTCTCTCTCAAGTTAACTTTGGTCACTTCTCCCCTAACAAATCACTAGCCCTTTTCTCTATCAGATATTAAGCAGTGGCAAAGAATATTGTTCTTCGGATCTTGATTGAATAGCGGAGAAAATAAATATCTTAGCTGCCTTTGGCAACTATCACTTAAGGATGCTGCCATCACAACTATAGCATAGCTAGTGATGTTTTATATACCTTAAGGGAAGCCAATGCTATTGGAATATAGGGGTAATACACCACCTTTCTTCTATTTCTATCAGAAGCACATCCTACCTATCAAATTATTGTTCTTAATCTTTGTTTCTTCGATTATTTCAAAATGTCAATATTTAGTTTCAGATCAGAGCATTATTGACTACATTGAATATCAATTACTGTGTGCTCTTCTTAACTTGATAAAGGACGAGTTCTTTTAAATATGAGTTGAGAATGACAGAGCCCTTGATTTTTGATTAAATCATTTGTGGTTGCAGATATTTTGACTACCTGTTCTATATTGATTTTGAGGCTTCTATGGCAGAGCCCCGTGCACAAACTGCTTTAGGACATTTGCAGGTTGGCTTTTTGTCACTCTCCACTGCACAAATTATGCCTTCTTATGCTAGTTGTCTTGTCATCACTCAAAATCTAATGATGGCTTGACTGAATATATTCAGCATTTTCCATTCTTTGATAATCCAAAAATTCTCAAACTGCATCTCTAGATTTTAAGGTTGAAAGCCCAAAAGATTCCTCTCTCTCTCTCTCTCTGTTTGTCTCTCTCTCTCTCTCCTCCCACTTCTACATGCATACATGTATGTATGTCGCATGTATGTTCATAAACACTGGACCCGCCATTAACTTTTGTAATGGACAGCAATGCTTCTATGTCCATTCTATGCTACTTTTAACTTCAGCTAGGAAAAATAAAATTCCCATCCTTAGTTCTCTATCTCGTTGTTAGAGGTCAAGAGGATTTTCTCATCAATCTGGAATCCATATGTTTCTAGCCCTCCATTAGTATGTAATCTCCGTCCAACATTTGAGTTAAAAACCCTCTCACTCCTTTGTTAGGTTTTTACTTTTAGGATTGCTAAAGTAATTTTGTCAATGCTTAAATTCTACAGTGTAAGCCATAATATCGCTGACTCGTGCTTAAACTATATACTGATGCTTTGCCAGGTGTTATCAATACATAGCATCGGCCTTGTAGGTTTTTTTTTCCTAAGCAAGCAAGTTCATAGATAAACTAAGTGGTTACATGATACTAGATTTAATGGGGTGGGAGTCCTCAACAATCATCCCAAAACAAACAAATGTAACACAAGAGGAATAAAACTAGGTTGGCATTGATAATTATTTAGGACTGATGCTTCACACTGTTGGTTCACATTATTACTCTACAAAAAGTAAATGGAATTAGATCCTCTTGAGTTTCTGTCCTAACTTTTAGGTTCTAGAGTGTGAGAGAGACAAATACATAAATTGGTTCCCACAAAATTTATTGTTGCGTGTGTGAATAATCTCCCAGACCAAATTAAATACTCAATAAATGTTATGGGGTCTACTTGATGTTTATGTCTCTCTCCCACTACCAAAACTTTAAGAGATCTAAATAAGCAAACATTGTGCTTTTCTTGAACTCACCTTCTTTTGAGTTTTGCATCACAATGTTATTTCTATTTCTTTGACAGGAATTTGCAACATTCCTTCGCATACTTGGTTGCTATGCCACGGAAACAATTCTATAGTTTATGAATTCTTTGCAGCCTTCTTGTGTTAAGCCTTTGGCCTGGAGGGTTTGTCCAATTTATGAATGGTCTTTGAGGTCTCTGTGTAGACGAGGAAGGCTACTTCACCACCAGTTTGTGTTTGATGACACGGATTGAATGGTTGGTCTCAAATCCCATACTGCTTAACAAAAAATGAGCCATTTGATACCATGGACGTGGGAGGAGGGCTGGACTTTCTGTCTCTTTTATTTGAGCATGATGGATTTTCTATTACAGACAATATCAAGGATTTTGGGACACATTGGATTCTACAAAGAACATAATAATTTCAGATCCATGCTTGGAAGCAATTGGGTACTTGGGGAATTTTTGACCGTAATCTATCAATTTTTGTGTCATTTTCTCAAGGGAAATTGATTTTATTTTATTTTTGAAAACGCTTTGAATCTTTCATCCTGTTTATTTTGAAATCTTGATGTAATCTAGAAAGTCAGCTCTCCAATGGGGCAATGGTTAAACATTCTGTTCATCACAGGATCTGTCCTATGTTTGATGTTGTACTCATCCCCTCTCTCTCTCTCTCTCCTCTTATGATATGAGAGACTAATGATATATATATATACAATTTTTTTAAAACTCTTTTTATATGAAATGGAGGTTGGTATGTAGAGTTTGAAAGCAATTTAGAATTTTTGATGAAGCAGCATTATTATATTTGTTGGTTATAAAATGAGTTGTAAAATAGATATTTGAATATCGAAGTGTTTGTGAGGGTGAAATGTCATATTCCTCGCACAGAAATTAACTTTATTCTACTACATGGCCCATGGGGACCATTTGTATGGTGGTAGTGCTAATTAAGCTAGTGGGCAACTTGGTTTGGCATCCGACAGGGATAGGCAAGAGTGCTAGTGATGGCGATAGTGAGTTGTGCTGGTAAATGCTGTTGATGGCTTAGTGTTGATAATACTGGAGGTGGTGAAAGTTGTTAGGAACGATAAGAGAAAAAAAAAAAAAAAAAACAGGTGAAACTAATCACGCATAAATTTTCGTTTATGTTTCAACGTGCCTACGTCTGTAGAGCTGTAGAAGATTTCGGTTGATAATTAAATATACAATACGGCTGTACAAGTGTATTATGCAATATATATAATAAATCCTAATTAGCAGGTTGGGTTAGATCAAGATTTAAGAACCAAAAGGGTTCAAAATTTTTTCTACCAAAAACCGCAACGGATCTTTGTGATTTGTCATCTTCACACCACACAAACTGTATACATACATATATATATATATATAGTATATATATAGATACTAAAATGCAAAAAGGGTTTTACTTTTTGACTCAAAAGAAAGAAACGTTTCATTTAAAGAAAAAATTATGAAAAAAGATAAAATTAAGGTATACTTAAAAAATATAATGATCTTCTATATACCACAATTAGTTTGAGCATTACTGTTATTAATATTTTCGTTATCTCAAAATTAATAATTTTGAGATAGCAGTTAACAATAATATATAATGTTGCTTTATATCTTCCTTTACCAACATGATTATTGCTAGAGTAATCAATATTATTTTGACCACTGCTTAATTTCTTTTAGTTCATATCAACAAACAGATACAATTTGATTTAAAAACGTCGTGTCGTAATTTTTAAAAGCTGTCGATAGCCTGACTTTAGATATAATAACCAAAGGTATAGTAGCTAATTGATGCCTTAATTTTTATGTTAAGTCATAATTATTGGGGGGCCACTTATTGCTACCCTAGGCCACTTTTTTTTTTTTTTTAATTTCTTTCAAACATTTTAAAATGTCTTTAAACAGTTTTTTTAAAAATTAGAAAAACACATTACTTCACTAGTAGTTACTTTCTTAACTATTAAAAATAATAAAAACTAGAATAAAATACCCGAGCGGTAACTTTGAAGAGACAAACTCATGGGACCAAATCTCATTTTCTGTACTTTATAGTGCTATTAAACGGATCAATGATTTTTTTTTTTTTTTTTTTTTATACACAAGATGTATTGTTTATAAAAATGAGGAAATATTACAAATGGTGGGTCTTTTCCACTGTGAAAAAGGGGAGTAGGCAACTGGAAAATACAAGGGAGTGCTTCCTATCCATGAAGAGGATGTGGTCCATTTTGCCAGAGCGTGTGTTGCAAAATTCGCATTATGTGGAACTTGAGAGACGTTCTAGTTAGGGCTTGCTTCCAAAATGGCTGATATTGTGTTGATGATGGGTGCGATTTTTCATCCTGACTTTATAAAGGGCTGAAAGAGTGCCTTATGAACGATTTCTGAGTCTCCTTCAATGGTGATCAACCTAAAATTTTTGTTTTGCGCTTTGGAAGCTGCAAGGAGGGCAGCTAGGGCTTCACTTGCTAAAGGTTTAATGCTAAGGCATTTGTTTGTCGTAGTCTAAGAGTGATTTTTTAAAAATTTCCACTGCACATGTGCGCTAGAAATTTGTGGGGTACTGTGAGAGGAGAAAGTGCGATCATAGTATAGGGTAGCCCACTAGCCGCTATCACCTCCGGATCCATCCCGGACAGGTATAAATACCCTTCTCTTTGTCGAGAAGGTGGGTTACACACACACTTGAAAACTGTAGGCTATCTCATTCTAGCTTCTATTCTATCTTTTTCTTCATCAACGTTAGATTTACTTGAGCGTCGGAGGTATCACGGCCCCCCCAACTCCCTTATTCTCCTTCTTGCAGGGAAGAGCCCGAGCCCGAGCCTTGCTAGTTTGGAGTGGTTCAAGCAAGCGAAACACGACATCAATATCTGAGATTAACAAATAAACTGACGTTTGATTTGTTTTCTTGATATGCTTTTTCATTTGTTGGACCATTAAATTCTTCATGTTGTCCATCTACCTCTATAATGTAATCATATACATTTCTTGATGCAAACTTCTGTACTACTCACCATGGGTTTCCGTATTCTGGATCATCTAAATAAAAAACTTGATTTGCTTCAAGCGAGAACAAAAGGATCTTCCTCATACTATGTGCGAGATGTATTGATACTCACAAAATATTCATCATAACCCAATGATATATTCAACAACTCTATAAAAGCCAGACCATATCCTTCTCGTGGCTTCTTTCGACTACGACCCCATAATTTTGAGTTTTTCTATATTGTTCTCTGTCAACCGTGTGAAATCTAGATCCACACACCAAATATACTGAGTATGAATGGCCTGCCTGGACAGACCAGGTGCCGAAGCATACAGTTCACTGGAAACTTCTTCTGAATTATCATCATATTTCGATATAAACTAAATCAAAAAATTTTATTCCAGTTATATCAGTGTTAGATAGGAAAAAAAATCTATTTTAGTGGTATGAAATTCGTAGATATTAAGACATTCTTTAGTAATACCGTCTTTTCAAACCACGAGGCAAACTCCTCTTCGTGTTTATTTTCTACATCAGTTATACCAGCTAAGCGAAACAATTGTATATGTTCGCTATGCATGTTTAAGTTAACAATTAATTCAAATAAGTTATATTATATTCCACAACTTTTTATACGCACAAATCACCAACCTCAAGTAGTTGTCAATTTTTGCACATTTATTTAATACAAAGCATCGGGTTTTATCAAACTCTGATCCACATTGGTCATTGCCCCATTGTGAGCTTATGAGACGTACGGTTTGAGAAAACATGAAAAATGATGATTTAACTCTCAAATGTCCACCTTCATAGTTTCGGTTCGGTCGCGTGAATGTGGTATCAACCCCACACAATATATAGAACAAAACTTATGTCATTCATTCTTAATGTATAACTTTGCAATCGAATATTATTCCTTACAAATAGCTTAAGTCTTTTAAAAAATCATTCAATAGAATACATCTACTTATATTGGATCGGACAAGTAACTGAAGCCTCACGAGGCAAGTGTACAGCCAAATGAACCATTACATCAAAAAATAAAGCTAGACACAAACTCTTCAATTTGCACAATATCACTGCAATGTCAGCTTCCATATTTATTAATGCATCAACTTTCAACGTTCTACTACAAATGTCCTTGAAAAATCCTCCTAATTCTATCAGAGCTACAAGTAAGATTTCTAGCACACCAACTAGCAACAAACGCTGGAAAAATACATAACAGTTATGACTTTTAAAACTAGTTATCTTCCAATCATGGGTTCACACATATCTTGGTATATTCAAAGCATAACTATTAGGTAACGAGCCGAAGAGGTCGATATTGACATGTTGGAAGGAAATGTAGGAGGGAGGGTCAACCTAGCGATGAAGCTAATGAGCCGAGAAGGCCGATATTGGTTGAGCAGGACATCATTATAGAAGACTTCCACAATTTTGTCTAGGATGGGAGGAGCCTATTCTCTATTATCAGCGATAGAGGATGGGGCCTGATCTATTAGCAAAGGGGGTGGCCTATCCTAATATCATTAGTGAGTTTTATCGGGCCATGGGTCAGATGGAGGCTAATGAGGAGTCCTTCTCATTCGTTTTTCGGGGAGTGAGTATTACTATCTCAACAGACATTATCGCTGACTTTCTTGGAATCCCTCTTGAGCTTGGTGCATACACTGTACAACAACCAGCTGTAGGGATAGACGGTGAAGATGCTATCGAGGATGAGGCTCTAACAGATGACGATCCCACTCACGATGAGATTCGTCAATTGATGCATGACGATTCGGCTCCTCCACATGATGGCAACAAGGTGATCAAATAGGTTGATTGTATCGCATTTTTTCGAATATTGAATTTGATTGTCTTCTATAATATTGATCAAAGGAAACACAAAATTGACTTCAGCATCAAATAGACTCGATTTATGTTACAGATAGCACAAGGAGAGCCAATTGATCTGCCTCTATACTTCCTCATCCGCATCTGATCTAAGTCATGGTATTCTAGTAGAGGTAGTCTACCATATGCATTAATGATTTCTAACCTCCTAGTCCAATCGAGGGTTGATGTACTAATGACAGAGCGGAGATAACTATAAATCGGGCCCCTTAACAAGATCACCTTTAGTAAGAGCGAGGGCTACTTGTGGAAGGCTCGTATTAATGTTCTAGTGGCATAGGGCGTGATCTAGCTTCTACTGATGTTGATGTTGATGTTGATAGATAGGCTGCAGGGGCTACTACCACGAAGATGATCTTTGCTCGAGAAGCCTAGCACATTTTTTATCCAGAACATGGAGAGGATCACTGTGCTTATCATGGTTCGGCTGCAAGAGATTGATGAACACGTTACCCTTATCCAGGAGGACCTGGATAGTCTTACATAATAGTTTTATTTTTTATTTGACCTTTTGTTTTGTATTGAACGTTGTCCATTTAATTACTATATCTTTTTTATGTGTTATATATAGCTAGCTTGTTTCTTATAAAAAATCATTTTACTTATCCGTTCATGATAATATAAAAAATGACATTCCCTATAAGGTGATATTTTTTTAATTGCAAATTCTTATTTACCATAACAAAAGTCATTAATTAATAGACTCAAATAATATTTATTTTTAAAATATTTGAATGTCTTTTAATAAATTTCAATAATTAAACTTATTTCGATTGTCTACGCCATTGTTGGAATGCCTTTTATGACAATTCGAACGGTTTATAACTCCGTTTGAACACTATAGGAACCATTCCCACTAGATTTATTTATAACTTCCCACTAAAAAATTCGTGCGATGATTAAATATAGTGTTCAAACGAGATCTAACTTTTCCCGAGCACAATTGTGTATACGTTTCCATCACGACTATTATTCGAACGGTTATGTCATCATTTGAACGTCAATTAAAATACTATTTGAATGTGTATTGGAACATTCGAACAATATAGCAACCATTCCCACTAGATTTATTTTTAACTTCCCACAAAAAAATTAATTAGAATGATTAAATATCTTATTCAAACGGTTTCGACCTTAATTGTCTATACTTTCTCGCCACGACTATTATTCAAACAGTTATGTAACCATTCGAACATGAACTAGAATACTATTCAAACGATTTTTTTTAGACGCTATATTTCATCCTACAAAATCTAGTTTGAACATATATTTGTCTATTTGAATGAATCTAAAACCGCTTCTATGTTTTGAGATAAAATTTAATTTTCGTCCCAAATAAATATTTTTAGAGATAAAATTTAATTCATCCTTAAAAAAATTTATCTTTAAAGATCAAATTTATTGTAGTGCAAGTTTCATGCTTTCATGAGGTTCTTTCTAAAAAAGTAAGACCCATGATCATTAATCTACATTTTATAAAAAACTATGCGAAATTTATATACTTGAAATTTGTGTAAATCAGTGACATGACATTGCTGATGTAATAGCTACGTTAACTATATGTATAAATCCATAATGTTAAATATAATTATGGAGTGTGTAAAAAGTATATAATATTGTTAAAAAAAAAGTAGAGGTCTATTATTAAAATATTAATTTTTATATAAATTTCATATTTATTTATTATTTTTAAAAAAATTATACAATACTTACATATTCACAACTGAAAATATCGTTTCTTATAGATAATTGATCGTAAAGGTTCAACCGGTATATATAACATGTCTACAATATAAATAAAGTTATGTTTGAGGAGAGAAATGAGATTTCTCATCTCTATCTCATCTCATCTCATCATTACATCTTTTTCAAATCTCCATATAAAATATAATAAATAATTCAACTTTTTCAAATTTTAATTTAACTTTTTCAAATCTCAAAACAATAATAATATTAAAAAATAATATTTTAAACTTTCATCTTAACACTATTTACAAAATTTTTAAAAATTCTTATCTTATCTCAACATCGAAACCTAACCTAAATCTAATGCTTATTTAAAATTACCCATGGGTTGTGAGCGAATACATGTTGAGAAGTGACAGGTAGATAATAATAGCCTGCTAACTCGTTGACAATTTTAGGTAATAAAATTTAAAATATTAATAAAAAATAACGTAAAAAATATCTTATAATTTTAAAAAATAATTTTATTGTTCTATTTGTAAATTGGTTGTTAATTATTTGGAAGGATATTATTGTCCATGGATTAATGGCTATGGATCCTTTTGGAAAAGTTTACCAACTAGGGCTGTAAATGAGTTGAGCCGAGCCGGTCTTTAGCTTGCCGAGTTCGGTTCGACTCAAAATACTCGAGCTCAATATTTTTATTTATTTTTTATTTGAGCTCGACTTGATAAGCTAAATTCCCAACTCGAACTCATCTGAAAAACGAGCTCGAACTCAAGCTCGGCTCAAATATTGTTTATTTGTTATTTATTTATTTTTAATAAGATTTAATAATTTATAAATTAGATAAATAAAAACATAAAAAATCTAATATTAAATTTGTATAACTAACAAGTAGAATTTCTATTGAATTATAAGATTTTAAAAATTTATAAATAATTAATATCTAACTAGTTGATATTTATCCATAATAACTATATATTATATGCGTACAGAAATTATTAATACATATACATAATATAATAGCATTTATCTATTTCATATATGTTCCTACGTACTAGTATATGAAATAATTGTACAAATTCTAAAATATAGCTATGAAATATATTCAATATATAGACATAAGTAATTAGGTTACATATTATATATTTAATTATAAACGTGTTGTGCTTATATTTTAAGCTAATACAAATATATATGCATATATACATAGGTGTATGTACATATTTATCAATATTTGAATGAGTTTTAATCGAGTCAAGCTAACGAGTCGACTCGGACATAAATAAGTAGGCCTTAACGAGCCTTAATCGAGTTTTGTTGGGTATATGTCATTTAATAATCGAGCGAGTATTTACTTTCACGGGCTAGCTTTTTCTTTTTTTTACGAATTAAGTTTGATTTGAGTTTAACCGGACGAATACCAAGTAAGCTATCTAACAGACTGAATCATTTACAATCCTTCTGCCAACTGCAAAGGTTACAAAAAATATAACTTTGTTCCTTCATTTTGTCTTTTGAATTTGACTTCGTATATTTTAATTTTTTTAAATTATTAAAAAAATGGTTATTAATGTATTTATATAATTTTTTAAAAAAAAAATACAATTGTACTAAAAAGCACGCCGAACAGCATACCGGCTGAGCGACCGAGTAGCAACATCTATTAATTATAAGGAAAACACTATTGCCACAGAAGATTGCTACCGAAATCTTCTACCGAAATTTTTTTTTATTGTTTTTATTTTTACTTAATAATTAAGTAAGTGTTTTTAAATGAATATGTGATTTTTTTTTATTTTTTAAAAATATCTAAATACTTTTAAAAAATGGTGAAAGAAAAAGTTAAAAAAATAAAAAAAAGAATTGAAACGTTCGGTAGAGAATTTCTGTAGAAATTCTCTGTGGACGTAGCAACGTCCTAATTATAATTAATATGACTAGAAAATGACTCTGGCTCGAAATGCTTTCACCATCAAGGAATATTATAGTTGGTTGATCAAAAACTGGTAATATTTCTTAACCAAAAAAAGAAAAAAGAACACCTCCCAAGCATAGCATGATACTTAGTTGGGACAATGAGTATCTATAAATATATTTATATATATATATATTTATATAATCCCTTTTGTTTAATATTACTTTACAAAAAGATAGGTTGGGCACGAGCTTGAGGGGAAGCGTGCATGGTTTGGCCTTATCAGCGTGTCCAATGACTCCCAGGGTCCAGAGTGAGTAATGTTTTTGGGGCTTGTACGTACGATCCTGGGAAGGTGACCAGATTCAATGAACCTCAAATGCAATCTCTCTCCCAGCCCATTTCTCTATTAAAGTGAGAGAAAGATCAAAGTGAGAGAGAGTTACAGCTCCTTTTATCTCTTTGGTTGCCGCTAGCTCCTTCTGCTCCGTTCGGACTTGGTTCAGCTTCAACTGCAATCTTTGAGCTAAATGGTATTTTTTGTCCTTTTTCTTTTATAAGCCAAGTGGGTTTTCCTTCTTTTCTTATTCAAATCTGAGATTTCCCATTGATGCACTTGTTTTTTTCTTTATGCATATATGAATTATCATGTAGCTAGCTAGCATTTGGTTGGTTGAGTTATCTTCTGTTTGTTTGGAGGAAAACTTTACGATGGAAAAGTTTTTTTAGAGAAACTAGGCTTTACTGTACAAAGGGGGGTTTTTTTATTTCCTCAAAGCCAACAAAGAAGCACCTTATATATACACGATGACCATCTTTCATATCTCATGATAATATTCCCACATATACCACGATAAATATATAGATCATGGGTTTCAAGTTACTAATTTTCTCTGGATCTTGGAGAAATTCTTGCTTATCTAAACAAAACATGGTAGTGTAATCTTTTTCTGTTTAGTATTATAGTTGGAAACTGTTGACCTAGTGTTCATAATAATTATCGATTATATATTTGACGCTTATTTATGTATGTATAGCTCAACAAATTAGAGGCTCTTTCCGATCGACCATTGGATTGATCACCTTTACAAGCTGCTAGCTAATCGGGGCAGGCAATATCAGTACTGGAAGAGATTCGGTGAAACGTCCTACTCTGGAGGAGCACAAGAGGATCATCGAGCTAGGAACGAGCTAAACGTCCCCTAGCTAGCTAAGCAGCAACATTTTGATCTGCTCCTGGCCGTATGTTTCTCTTTTCATGGAATTTAATTAGGAGCTAGCATTAATACGTACGAACATGATTATGATAAGCTACAGATCATATTTGTAATATTTGCAGCAAGCAGCAGTCGTTGAGAAGGTTGGTGGAAGTATTAACAATGATCATTATGATAAGCTACAGCTAGATATATATTTGTAGCAGAGACCTGGCCTTGGGAATATAAAGCTCGGTGACATTAATATTGCTGTAGATCGATCTCATCAGGTATTTTGAACTCCCTTTATATATATTTGATATGCGTATTCCAAGTATTAGAACATATGTCTTTCTTTTACTTGATCATCTCAAAGAAATCATTAGAGTTCACATGATATCCTCAAACATCTCCTAGCTAGCTCCATCCACATGACAGCCATATATTTAAGTAATAAACTTGCATTTTAATTTGATGATTTACAGGTTTCTTAATTAATCCCTCCTTGTATTTTGACTATTGCATGCGTGAAATGATTAACTTTTATATATGCAACTCATGATATCCAGTACGGCTACTGATCTCAGTTCTTATAATGGAACTTTTGTACCAGAAAAAATGGTATCTCGAATTATAGCGCCTCTTGGGATGTAAAATATATATTTATGTAAAATATAAGACAAATGTATGCATTTCGGCCCTAATAACTTATATTTATGTTTTATATCTCTATCAATATATATATATATATGCTGTCTTTTTTAGTCGTATCTATAATCACCTTGTCTTTATCGTCTCTGAATTAAATTAATGGTGTACCCCAAATACCAACCGTCACGTATTATTTAATTAAATAACAGGTACCGTAACAACGGTTTTCCACCGATGATGTTGCTTGAAATATTGGTTAAGGTTAAGAATGTAAGAAAAAAATTAAAAAATCAATCAAACCGAACTGACTGATTCGGTCTGGTTCAAATACTAATTCGGTCAGTTCGGGTTTTTGAGAATCAAAACTTATTAAAATTGGTTCGATTCCAGTTTTCATAATTTGAAAATCGAATTGATCCGAATCAAATTGAAATATATTTTATATGTATTATGCTATATATATTATAAAATTAATATAATTTGACATTTTAATCTTATTATTTATATATGTTTCCTTGATATAAATTTATTCTTAAACATAAATATTAATATTAAGTTATTAACATATTATTTATCCTTACATTTTAAGTTACATACTTACGTATATAATATAGTTATATTAAATGCATGTTTTAATTAAACTTATTAATATAATTTGACTAAGTACTATTTTTAACATTTATTTGGTTAATTGGTTATATGCATGGTGTTTTGAGTTGAAAATAATGTTTTGGCTCTATCATATTTGGTCTAAAAAAATTATTCATTT
Organism: Pterocarya stenoptera; assembly: GCA_003123785.1. Lineage (NCBI taxonomy): Eukaryota > Viridiplantae > Streptophyta > Magnoliopsida > Fagales > Juglandaceae > Pterocarya > Pterocarya stenoptera. Next base: position 32,271 of record QEOT01004493.1, read on the forward strand.
GGGTCAAAGAAGCTAACCAACCCATCAAAAAAATTAACCAAAAACAGAATAGCACTTGTAATCCAAACCGAACCGGACTGAAACCAAAAAAATTGAAAGTTTCGCATCACACTTGTAATCCAAACCGAACCATTTCATCTCATTTTATTCTATCTCATCTCAACTCAAACCATTTCACTATTATTAACAGTTATTTCACTACTATTCATAGATCATCTCATCTCATCCCACTATACAAAACGAGGCCTAAAACCAATTTAAATCGGTACGGTTTCAAAATATGTTGAAAGCCAAACCGAACCGAACCAACATATTACACTACTCTTAGTTAAGTTCGTTCAAAATTGCCCATCATGCATTTGCGAATATTATTTTTCAAAGTACTTGTTAATTGTTAATTGTTGAAGCACACATGAGCAAAGTGAGTGATTAAGAACACTAGCTAAGATCACAAGATTTAGTGGTTGATGTAACATTGAATAGAATCCTATATATATAACTCTCAAGCGTTTAGAACAAGGTTGGCCTCAATCATTAATATTAAAATCTTTGACTAGGGTTCTGAGTAATTATATACCTCAAACATTTTTTAAAATTAGGAGACATATAGACATTACATGTAGATCTAATAGCCAGTGATATTATATATTAAAGTACACAGGTCATGCAGATCAGTACTGTGACTGATTAAGAGTACTACTCCTAGTCCTATTAAATATTTATCACAAGAATGAGCGTAATGGAATTTAATACTATAGCTTAAGCTTTCATGACATGAATGAAGTTATATATAAGTCTTTACGTATAATATATATCAAAATCATGGATTAAGATTGTTTATAAATTACTGATCAGGTTCAGGGCCTGGTATGTCTTTCTCTGTCTTATTTGAAAAAAACCTTTTAGATAGATAATTGTAGAAGAATATTGATCTAATTCCAAAAACTTACACTTCCCCAAATATCTAATTCCCAACATTAATTAACTTTTGTTCATAATAAATACTTTATATTATATCATGTACTTTGACTCACCCAAGTGTTAACTTGTCAATTCCAAACATAATCTTAAAGCTCTCATGCCATGTCATGTATCCCATACCCAGTTCTGGTCCATTGATCTGTCTGATGGGCCGGAGAGATTTCACCAACATATTTTATTTTAATATGTTGCTAGCTAGACATGCACGAACCTTCTTATATATTCCATAATCGACAAAAGTCCTTAGTGCGATCGACAGGCTACTGCGCCGCCCAGCAGTGGGCGTGCCCCCAATTCACACTTTATTTTTTAACTTTTTCTTTTTCATATTTTTAAATATTTAAAAAAATAAAAAAAATATATTAATAGTCACTTCTTTCACTATTAAATAAATAAATAAATACATGAATGATAATATCATCATTTTCCTTTTTACTTGGATAATTATTGAGTACTTTGTCGCAATGCCTTTGCCAGTACCACATTAACATGCATGGAACTTACGTTTTGTGCAGCAGAGCTAACACGTACGTATGAGGATGTACTTGGATTGAATCATGCATGTAATTAACTTGTTGCTTTCTTATGTTGTTCAGCTTAGACAGTACTTGGGAACTCAACTCAAACTCTTCATGCAGCCAGTACTTTGATGCCGGGGAAAAGCTGATCTATGGCATCGGCCACAAATATGTGTAGTACCAAGAATATTGTTCCAAGTAGTGATGAAGGTGACGGTTCTTTGGAGGGCTAGCTAGCTCTTCAGAGTCATCTAATTACGTGGATAATTGCACTAAAAAATCAGTCACCATTCTCTGGAGTACGCCTTCCAGTTGTTCAGCTGGACCCTTCATTCAAAGGAAGGGAATATGGTGTGTGATTAATTGGTAGCTTCTTGAAGTACTGGAATGCAATGTCCAAAGTGGATAACCACGAATATTCGAGCTTTTACACATATGTTTCACTCTGATCAATTGGGAACGAGCCATGTCACAGACCAGTACTGTCATGGCAGGGTGAGAAAGTTGGGATGTGATGGCGCCGGCGAGAGGACACGTGCCATGCACGGTGGCTGAGGAACATATATATGGCCTTTAACATGATCAAGGCCATGGGAAAGATCATTCGATGGCTTTAGCAAATGTCCTCCAATTCTGGTACATTACTAGGATCAATAAACTGCACCAGTGATGTGCTTGTTGAAGATCCCGATCGAGTTCTCGTACTTAATTACATGAGTCAGAAGAGTTCCCCTTTACAACTTCAATTTGGTGAAGCTTTTGTGATCATGTATTGCAGACAGTAAACATGGTCCAAGGCCTGTCAATCTGTCCCTTTGCTCTCCTCTCCTGCCTTGAATAAATCTTAGTGGAAGGAGAACAAAGGGAGCCGTATGGTGGTAGTGATGTGTTCATCGATCCGTCCTATCATTATTAGTACAAGAATCTGCAGCTTGTTAATTACAAGTACTACTCGTGTACTAGTAGTACTTTGTGAGTTTGTTTTCCTTTCCTTTCATGGTACGTTTGAGATCATATAAGACTTCCGTTGAAACTCGACATGTCGTATTTACAAGTGCAGTACTAAGGCTGGAGATTATGGGACGAAATATAGTATCTCAAAAAAGAAAACTGTTCGAACGATTTCAAAGTCGCCCAAATGGTATGGTATTTCACATTCAACGTGGACATAACTGTTCCAACAGTATACGTGATAGGAAATTATAGACAGTTGTGGCGGGGGAGGGTTATAAATCGTTCGAATGTACTATTTTCGTTCAAACAGAATTTGAGATTGTTCAATGGTATGAGATTTTCTATTCAAATGTAGAGCCAATCATTCGATCGATTTTTTTATGGGACGTTATAAATAAATCTGGCGAGAGATGCCTGTTATCCCATTCGAATGGTAATATTACGTTCAAACGGATTTATAAACTGTTCGAGTGCTCATAAAATTGGATCAAACTATGACGTAGACAATCGAAATAAAGTTAGTTATAGAAATTTATTGAAAGACACTCAAATCCCTTAAAAATAAATATTATTTGAGTCTATTAATTATCATTTTTTCAAAATGAAAAATTTTGGTAAATTAAAATGTATCATATATGTCATACTAGAAAACTTATATAATTAATTTAAAAATTAATTAAAGATTTTTTTCACAGTAAATAAAAATTTACAATTAAAAAAAAATCGATCTAGAGAAAGTCATTTTTTATATTGCCAAACGGTAAGTAAAATAAAAAAACAAATTTTTTATAACAAACAAGTTAGCTATTTATAAAAAATAAAAATGATATAGAAATTAAATTGATAATGTTCGATAGAAAACAAAAAGATCGATACAAGATAACAAGCGGTTTTTATGGTTTTTGGCCTCGAGTGATGGTTGGGTAACATGGGTCATGGTGCAGGGTGGCATTGTAGAGGGGAAGACGAATATGGGATGTTGTTTGCCGTGTATGTAGTGGCCACTGCTACTACGTGGGCTACTGGCTTTCGTGCTTGGTTCAGTGCGGCTAGGCGATAATGTTGGTGGACATTGATGTACATTGATGACCAAGCAATGGTGGCTAGACGTGGTGTAAAGGTTGCAGCGTTGAGCAACGACATGAAGTTGTACGTTACGTTGGGTTTGCCGTTGGGTAATGGTGGTTGTCGTGGTTTAGTGGTGCTGTGACTTGGAGCAGCAGTGGGAAGAGGAAGCTCTGGACAATGGCTCATCGTGGGAAAGAGACGGCCTACGGTGGTGTTTATGACAGGCAGCAAGGACTTGAGTCAATGGCCCCGGCGGTTTCCATCGTGCTGGAGTAGGGTGGTTCTCGTGGCTGGCGGTTGAGGAGAGTAGACGAAGAGATGAAAATAAAATTGAGGAGGGAAAGAGAGAGAGAGAGAGAGAAACTGTTGAGAAGAGGTGAAGAAAAGAAAAATCAGTTCCTCTTCTCAACGGGTAAGCCGTTCTCAAGCTCTCAACAGCAGCAAATAAAATGCTTACACATCAGCAATCCTCACGTTAATTTCATAAACCGCTTTATAGGGTAGCAAAATCAAATACGCAGAAAACATTTCTTTTCCCCCTCTGCACTCCCTCCCCGAGTCCCCACTACCCACCATGCCGCCGAAACCTCCTCTGCACTCCACACCGTCAGACCTCCACAGCCCGTCCATAGCAACCCATCTCAAGCCTTCGCAGCCAGTTGGAGATCTCCAGCCTCGCACCATTCACCCGTTGCAGCCCAACGAACCTGTCTAGCCCGTCGCACCCTTCTAGTAGTTGCAGCCCTGCCGTCGCACGAAGGTTTGTATTTTCGGATCATAGTAGTTTTTTTTTTTTACTTCCTGTGTTTCAACAATGTGGTATTTTTATGTTCTGCATTTAGATTGAGGACTTCCCGCAAGAGAAAAAATTGAAGAAGAGGTTAATGAGAGACCATATATTAACAATGTCATGCGGATGTAGTTGATATCTGGAGGAAACAAAGAATGCACAAAGAAGAGAGAAATTGTTATTGTCCATTTCCTCTTGTACTCTCTGGTTAATGATAGACCATATATTAATTTACAACTTGGCAGTGCAGTATGAAGTAAGAACTAAATAGAGCTAACAAAACACAATTGACAAGTGGAAAGGGCCAAGAGAACGTGAATGGAATTAGTTTGACTCAGCTGATCATAATTGATGACAGATTAGTTTGACTAAGACTTGAGTGTTTGGAAAATCTGGCAATAACTCTTTTTCCATGAAGGATGATCATAACTTTGTAGGACTTATTGTTTAACTGAATTTTCAATTGAATTTTCTCTTTAATTTAAATGAAAAAAAAATACTTTTATTGTTTCTTTCCCATGCTGTTTTCTCTTTTGTTATTTTTTTATTTTTCCCAACAACAACAAAAATTTCAAGATTGGAGTGACTTCTATTATTTAACTTGGGTCATTGTTTTATGTTTTAATAAAGAATTTTCTGTCAGGTTTGGATAGTGATGAAATTGAGATAATGATGAGTAGAAACTGTAAAGAAGTTGAAGCTCCTCAAATATCCAGAACGTGGTCTAAGAACTTGATAAAAGATCTGAACATTATTCACAGATGATTCATCAGATATAGCTGCAACAGTTTCCATAAGTGATACCATCTTATCCTATAAAAACAATCATTAGAGATAGTATAAATAAAAAAAATATTAATAGAAAAGACAAATAAAAAACTAAATTTATATAATTTGCTTCTGCTTCGGGACTAGTCCAAACACCATAACGATTTGTAGCAGTGGAATTATTACAAAACTTACGATAGCAGCGAAACTTCTCATAAAAGAAAGATAGCAACAAAATTACCTAATATGCGGGATCTTCAAATATAACACAAAACGTCTCCCATTTGTTTGGTGGTATGTTTTGGAATGGATTTTGACGCACTTTGTTGCACTATTAAACTTCTGATAGTGTGCATAACATCTATCTATGTACTTTTAGAATGCATTGGATATTAGCTCATCAACCGTTAATCGATCCTCTCGCTGACCAAAATTAAGTTCAAACTCATCCTTAAAAAAATTATAAACAATTAGTCCAAATATAAACGAAATATAAATTAAGTAACAAGTTATAGTTAATTATTTTCTAATGTAACTTAGTACCAGGCAACGATTTTTTATGTAATCTTTCACATCTTAGAAAATTTTAACCAAGGAGGATGTAGTCATCAGTACATAGGTGCGAGTAAGGGTACCAACATAAGAAGCAAGCCAACCCACCGAACCTTTAGAGCTACCTATGTAATAATCAAGAATATCAACTTTAATCAGTAATTCCTCTAGTAGCACCTCAACCTCGGCGATGACTTACAACAACTATATAGTAATTAAAGCACATAATATCAAAAAATATATTTTATTTTTAAAACATTATTACTTATATCATTACATAAAATCAAGTTTCTACATAACATACCTTGTTTTGGATCTGGTCATGTTGGCCCACCATTCGTGGCAGGTGAACCAATTGGGGAGTTGATAATAGATGGAGATGGCACACAAGTTGCTTTGCGTTTGGAAGGCATATTCTTTTTAAACTGTAATAAATTATTATTCGCAAAAATGTTATTATATTTATAACAATGGTACTTACTTCAAAACAACTATCATTCACTATCAGTTTTGCTTGACTAGTCGTCCTCATCCTTACTAGACACTTTAGTTGACTCATGTTCTTCTGAAAAGCCGCCCTTAATTGCTTCTGGTTCAACATCTTCTCTACGCAATAGAACCATTTCATATTGGTTAAGATAAATAAATAAACTGATGCCTAATTTGTTTTCTTAATATGCTTCTTCATTTGTTGGACCATCAAATTATTCATGTTGTCCCTCAGCCTCTATAATGTAACCATATACATTTATTGGTACAAACTTCTGTACTATTAGCCATGAATTTCCGTACTCCGGATCATCTAAATAAAAAACTTGATTTACTTAGCAAGTGAGAACGAAATGATCCACCTCATACGATGTGTGAGATGTATTGATACTCACAAAATATTCATCATTATGCACTCTCAACTTAGAATTTGAGACATCCCACCAATCCATCAATTACATTTAAACAACTAGACCATATGCCACATGTACTTTAACCCAATGATATCTTCGACAATCTTGTAGAAGTCAATGTTATCCTCCTCGTGGCTTCCTTCGACTACAACCCCATAATTTGAGTTTTTCTATATCGTTCTCTGTCAGTCGTGTGAAATCTATATCCACGCAACAAACATGTTGAGTATTGAATGGCCCGCTTGGACTTACCACCTGCCAAAGCATACAGTTCACTTGAGATTTCTTCTAAATTATCACCATATTTAGATACAACCTAAATCAATAAATTTTATTCCAGTTATATCAATATTAGATAGGAAAAAAATATATTTTAGTGGTACGAAATTCGTAGATAGTAAGACATTCTTTAGTAATACCGTCTGTTCAAACCACGAGGCGAACTCCTCTTTGTGCTTCTTTTCTAAGCAGTTACACCATCCAGGCAAAGTAATGGTATATGTTCGCTACGCATGTTCAAGTTAACAATTAATTTGTATCAGTTATATATTCCACGACTTTTAATTTATTTTTATATGCACAAATCACTAACCTCAAGTAGTTGTCAGTCTCTGCACAGTTATTTAATACAAAGCATCGAGCTCTATCAAACTCTTGTCCAAATTGGTCATAGCCCCCTTGTGCACCTATGGGACGTACGGATTGAGAAAATATGGAAAATGATGAATGAACTCCCAAATGTCCACCTTCATAGTTTCAGTCTGGTCGCGTGAATCTAGTATCAACCCTACAGAAATATATAGAACAAAATGTATGTCATTCATAATCAATATATGGCTCTGCAATCAAACCTTATTCCCCACAGATAGCTTAAATTTTTTTCAAAACCATTCAATATGATACATCTATCTATACTAGATTGGGCAACAACTAAAGCCTTGCAAGACAGGTGCACAACCAAATGAACCATTACATCAAAGAATGAATGTGGATACAAACTCTTCAATTTGCACAATATCACAGTAATGTCAGCTTCCATATTCACTAATGCATCAATTTTCAACGTTCTACTGCAAATGTCCCTGAAAAATGTCCCTAATTCTATCAAAGCTGCACAAACATTTCGAGTAAGCTTTCAACCCACACCAACTAGCAATAAAAGCTAGAAAAATATATGACAATTGTGACTTTTAAAACCAGTTATTTTCCAATTATGAGTTTGCACAAATCTTGACATGTTCGAAGCATAGCCATCAGGTAGTGAGCCGAGGAGGCCGATATTGATATATTGGAAGGAAACATAGGAGGGTGGGCAAACCTAGCGGTGAAACTGGTGAGCCGAGAAAGCCGATATTGGTTGAGCGGGAGATCATTATAGAAGACTTTCACGATTTTGTCTAGGATGTGGAGAGCCTATTATCTATTATCAACGATAGAGGATGTAGCCCGATTTATTAACAAAGGGGGGTGGCCTATCGTGATATGGTCAGTGAGTTTTATTGGGCTATGAGATAGATGGAGGCTAATGAGGAGTCCTTCTCGTTCGTTATTTGGGGAGTTAGTATTACTATCTCAGCAAACATTATCGCTAACTTTCTTGGGATCCCCCATGAGCTTGGTGCATACACTGCACAACAATGGGTTGTAGGGACAGAGGGTGAAGATGCCATCGAGGATGAGGCTCCAGCAGATGACAATCCCACTCACGATGAGATTCGTCAGTTGATGCATCATGATTCGGCTTCTCCATATGATGGAAACAAGGTGATCAAACAGGCTGATTGTATCACATTTTTTCGAATGTTGAATTTGATTGTCTCCCATAATATTGATCTAAGGAAACACAAGACTGACTTCGGCATCGAATGAACTCGATTTATGTTACAAATTGCACGAGGAGAGCTGATTGATCTGTCACTTTACTTCCTCATCCGCATCCGATCTGAATCACAGTATTATAGTGGAGGTAGTCTACTATATGCATTGATGATCTCTAACCTCCTAGTTAAATTGAAGGTTAATGTGCTAATGATAGAGCAGAGACAACCACAAATCAGGCCCCTTAACAAGATCACATTTAGTAAGAGCGAGGGCCACTTGCAAAAGGCTCGTATTAATATTCCAGAGGCACAAGATAGTGGCACAGGGCGTGATCCAACTTTTACTGATGTCGATGTTGATAGACAGACTGTAGGGGCTACTACCACTGATATGCGATCTCTGCTTAAGGAGCATTGTACACTATTGATCCAGGACATGGAAAGGATCATGGAAAGGATCACTGCACTTATCATGGTTCGACTGCAAGAGATTGAAGGACGCATTACCATCATCCAGGAGGGCCTGGATTGTCTTACACAATAGTTTTATTTTTTATTTGACTTTTTGTTTTGTATTGAATGTTGACGATTCAATTACTATATCATTTTTATTTGTTATATATAGCTAGCTTGTTTCTAATAAAAAACCATTTGCCTTATTCTACTTACTAGTTTATGATAATATAAAAAACTGACATTCCCTATAAGGTAATGTTTTTTAATTGCAAATTCTTATTTACCATAACAAAAGTTATTAATTAATAGACTTAAATAATATTTATTTTTAAAATTTTTGAATGTCTTTCAATAAATTTATATAATTAAACTTATTTTGATTGTTGACGCCATTGTTCGAACGCCTTTGATGAAAATTCCAATGGTTTATAACTCCGTTCGAACATAAAAGCACCGTTTGAACGCTATAGCAATCATCCTCACCAGATTTATTTATAACTTCCCACCAAAATATTCGTGCGATGATTAAATATAACATTCGAACGGGATCTTACTTTCCCCGGGCACAATTGTGTATACATTCCCGCCACGGCTATTATTCGAATAGTTATATCATCATTTGAACATGATTAAAATACTGTTCGAACGTGTATGGGAACCTTCGAACAATATAGCAACCATCCCCGCCAAAAAATTAGTTTGAATGATTAAATATCTAGTTCGAATGGTTTCAACCTTTCATTTGGCATAATTGTCTATATTTTCCCGCCACGACTATTATTCGAACAGGTATGTAACCATTCGAACATGAATTAGAACACTGTTCAAACGATTTTTTTAGACACTATATTTCGTCCCAGAAAGTCTAGTTCAAATATATATTTGTCTGTTCGAACGAAGCTAAAACTGCTTTCATGTTTGGAAACGAAATTTAATTTTCATCCCAAATAAGCACTTAGATCAAATTTTTTGTATTGCAAGTTTCATGAGGCTCTTTTTTGAAAAGTAAGACCCAAAAATATAAAATATTTTTTAATGATAGAATCTACATTTTATAAAAGGCTAAGCGAAATTTGTATAAATTATTAGTCATTATTATATGAACTCGGTGACATGACATTGCTGATGTAATAGCTACATTAACTAGTTGTATAAATAATGAGAAATGCTATATATAATTGTGAAGTGTGTAAATATTGTATAATTTTTTTAAAAAAGAGTGAAGGTCTACTATTAATAAATTAGTTTTTTCATATGAATCCTATATTTACTCGATTGCATGACAATTGCGCACTCCACAACTGAAATATCATCTCACATAAATATCATTTCAACTAGTATAATATGTCTACAATAAAAATTAAATCTAAGAGTCCTGGTAGGTTGTTAGGGTGCCACCCAGTAGTGACTGCTGGGTGTGCTCCCTAGGCAAAATTCTCCTTTTCAATTTTTTTTCTTTTTCTTTCATATTTTTTTAATATTTTTAAATATTTTAAAAAAATATAAAAATATATCAATACACTAATAATCACTTCTTTAATCAATAAATAAAAAAATATTTAAAAAATTAAATATATAAATAGTCAAAATAAAAGGACAAAATGAAACGACAAAATAGCATTATTCTACATCTAATGCTTACTTAAAATTACCCGTGGGTTGTGAACGAATACAAGTTGAGAAAGTGACAGGTAGATTAAGAATAATGATAGCCTTCCAACTTGTTGACAATCAGTTTACAATTTAGGTAATAAAATTTAAAATATTAATAAAAAATTAATGTACAAAATATCTTATAATTTTAAAAAATAAATTTATTGTTCTATTTGTAAATTAGTTGTTAATTAGTTGGAAGTATATTATTGTCCATAGATTAATGGCTTTGGATCCTATTGGAAAAGTCTACCAACTAGTGTTGTAATCGAGCCGAGCCGGTATTTGGCTTATTGAGATCGGCTCGACTCAAAATACTCGAGATCAAGCTGAACTCGAGATTTTTTTATTTATTCTTTGTTTGAGCTCTACTCCGTAAGCTAAATTTCCAACTCGACCTTGACCTTGAGCTATGCTCGAATATTGTTTTTTTTTTTGAATAAGATTTAATAATTTATAAATTAGATAAATAAAAAAATAAAAAATATAATATTGAATTTGTACAACTAACAAGTAGAACCTCTATTGAATTATAAGATTTTAAAAACTAATAAATAATTAATATCTAACTAATTGATATTTATCCATAATAAAAATATATTATATGCCTACAAAAGTTATTAATACATATACATAATATGATAGTATATATCTACTTTATATATGATTCCCACATACTAGCTAGTATATGAAATTATTAAATCTTATCAAATAATTATTGTACAAATTATAAAATATAGCTATGAAGTATATTCAATATATAGACATAAGTAATTAGGTTACATATTATATATTTAATTATAAACGTGTTATGCTTATATTATGAGCTAATACATATATATAAATAGGTGTATGTATATATTTATCAATATATGAATAAGCTTTAATCGAGTCGAACTAACGAGTCGACTCGGGCATAAACGAGCAGGCTTTAACGAGTCTTAGCAGAGTCGAATTAAGTTTTGTCGGGTATCTGTCATTAATCGAGTGCGTATTTACTTTCACAGGCAATCTTTTTTCACGAGTTGAATTAGATTCGAGTTTATCTAGACGCATATCGAGCGGGCTATCGAACAGACTGATTCATTTATAACCCTATTACCAACTGCAAATTAGACTATAAAAAATGTTAGTTTGTTCTTTCATTTTATCTTTTGAATTTGACTGCTAATACATTTTAACTTTTTTAATGACTAAAGAAATGATTACTAATATATTTATATAATTTTTTTTTAAAAATATTTTTAAAAAATACAATTGTACTAAAAGCGCGCCCAACAACATGTGGCTGAGCGACCAAGTAGCATGATCTATTAATAATTAATATGACTAGAAAATGACTGCCTCGAAATTCTTTCCCCATCAAGGAATATCAGTCGGTCGATAAAAAAAAACTGGTAATATTCCTTACCCAAAAGAAGAAAAAAAAAAAACCTCCCAAGCATAGCATACCTAGTTGGGACAAGGAGTAACTACATATATAAATATATAAATATATATATATATGTATATATAAAAATAATCCCTTTTGTTTAATATTACTTTACAAAAAGGGATGTTGGGCACAAGCTCGAGGGGAAGCGTGTTTTAGGGGCTTGTACGGACGATCCTGGGAAGTGACCAGATTCAATGAACCTCAAATGCAATCTTCTCTCCCACCCCATTTCACTATTAATATCTAGTTCTAATTCATGGGACAGAGAAAGATCAAAGTGAGAGAGTGTCACGCACAACTCCTTTTTGTCTTTGGTTGCCGCTAGCTCCTGCTGCTCCTTTCGGACTTGGTTCAGCTTCAACTTCAACCTTTGAGCTAAATGGTATTTTTTGTCCTTTTTCCTTTATAAGCCAAGTGGGTTTTCCTTCTTTTCTTATTCAAATCTGAGATTTCCCATTGATGCACTTGTTTTTTTCTTTATGCATATTTGAATTATCATGTAGCTAGCTAGCATTTGGTTGGTTGCTTTATCTTCTGTTTGTTTGGAGGAAAACTTTACGATGGAAAAGTTTTTTTGGAGAAACTAGGCTTTACTGCACAAAGGGGGGTTTTTTTATTTCCTCAGAGCCAACAAAGAAGCACCTTATATATACATGATGACCATCTTTCATATCTCATGATAATATTCCCACATATACCACGATAAATATATAGATCATGGGTTTCAAGTTACTAATTTTCTCTGGATCTTGGAGAAATTCTTGCTTATCGAAACAAAACATGGTAGTGTAATCTTTCTGTTTAGAATTATAGTTCGAAACTGTTGACCTTGTGTTCATAATAATTATCGATTATATATTTGCCGCTTATTTATATATTTATAGCTCAACAAATTAGAGGCTCTTTCCGATCGACCATTGGATTGATCACCTTTTCAAGCTGCTAGCTAATCGGGGCAGGCAATATCAGTACTGGAAGAGATTGGGTGAAACGTCCTACTCAGGAGGAGCACAAGAGGATCATCGAGGAACGAGCTAAACGTCCCCTAGCTAGCTAGCTAAGCAGCAACATTTTGATCTGCTCCTGGCCGTACGTTTCTCTTAATTTCATGGCATTTAATTAGGAGCTAGCATTAATACGTACGAACATGATTATGATAAGCTACAGATCATATTTGTAATATTTGCAGCAAGCAGCAGTCGTTGAGAAGGTTGGTGGAAGTATTAACAATGATCATTATGATAAGCTACAGCTAGATATATATTTGTAGCAGAAACCTGGCCTTGGGAATATAAAGCTCGGTGACATTAATATTGCTGTAGATCGATCTCATCAGGTATTTTGAACTCCCTTTATATATAATTGATATGCGTATTCCAAGTATTAGAACATATGTCTTTCTTTTACTTGATCATCTCAAAGAAATCATTAGAGTTCACATGATATCCTCAAACATCTCCTAGCTAGCTCCATCCACATGACAGCTATATATTTAAGTAATAAACTTGCATTTTAATTTGATGATTTACAGGTTTCTTAATTAATCCCTCCTTGTATTTTGACTATTGCATGCGTGACATGATTAACTTTCATATATGCAACTCATGATATCCAGTACGGCTACTGATCTCACTTCTTATAATGGAACTTTTGTACCAGAAAAAATGGTATCTCGAATTATAGCCTCTTGGGATGTAAAATATATTTATTTCCACCATCTCGATCCATAGTGTATAAGCCAAATGTATGCATTTCGGCCCTAATAACTTATATTTATGTTTTATATCTCAATCAATATATATATATATATATGCTGTCTTTTTCACTCGTATCTATAATCACCTTGTCTTTATCGTCTCTGAATTAAATTAATGGTGTACCCCAAATCCCAACCGTCACGTATTATTTAATTAAATAGCAGGTACCGTAACAACGGTTTTCCACCGATATGCTTGCTTGAAATATTGGTTAAGGTTAAGGATGTAAGAAAAAAATTAAAAAATTGATCAAACCGAACCGACCAATTCGGTCCGGTTCAATACAGGTTTGGTCAGTTTCGGTTTTGAGAATCGAAATTGATTAAAACTGGTGCGGTTTCGATTTTCATAATTTGAAAAATGAATTGAACCGAACCAAATTGAAATATATATATATAAAATATAAAATTATATTATATATATATTATGCTACGTACTTGGACAATTATTGAGGACTTTGTTGCAATGCCTTTGCCAGTACCACATGATTAACATGCATTTTTTTTTTTTTTTAAGAAGAAGATGAAACTCCAATTTTATTGTTGCCCTTACTTGTGGCGAAGGAAAACCGTAGTTACAACCAGACACCTAGGGGATACAAATTATCAAGAAAACCAAAACCCAGGCATCAAAACATCCAGAAAGACTAAACCAACCAGAAAAATAGTACAGGTCAAAACCAAGAGTAAACAGTAATGGAACCAACCCTAGACAAGAACAAAGAAGCCTGCAAAGGAAAAAGCACATGCAAGTGAGGAAAAATAAGACAAATAAACCACAAGCAACTTGCTAGAAAAACCATTACGAGATCCGCAAGTAAGGTAAACCAATTTTGTCTATGCAGAGAAGGCCTCTGAGGCGACTAGGCAGCTCACCAGACCAATCTGAATTTAGACCACCAGCTCCCCTCTTAGCATGGAACTTACATAAGCCCGGTTTGTGAAATGGAGCTGACACGTACGTATGAGGATGTATACTTGGATTGAATCATGCATGTTAACTTGTTACTTTCTTATGTTGTTCAGCTTAGACAGTACTTGGGAACTCAACTCAAACTCTTCATGCCAGTACTTTGATGCTGGGGAAAAGCTGATCGATGGCATCCACAAATATGCATGTGTAGTACCAAGAATATTGCTTCCAAGTAGTGATGAAGGTGACGGTTCTTTGGAGGGCTAGCTAGCTCTTCAGAGTCATCTAATTACGCGGATAATTGCACTAAAAAATCAGTCTCCGGCCATTCTCTGGAGTAGGCCTTCCAGTCCATGTTCAGCTGGACCCTTCATTCGAAGGAAGGGAATATGGTGTGATTAATTGGTAGCTTCTTGAAGTGGCATTCAATGTCCAAAGTTGATAACCACGAATATTCGAGCTTTTACACGTGTTTCACTCTGATCAATTGGGAATGAGCCATGTCACAGACCAGTACTGCCATGGCAGGGTGAGAAAGTTGGGATGTGATGGCGCCGGCGAGAGGACACGTGCCATGCACGGTGGCTGAGGAACATATGGCCTTTAACATGAAGGCTGTGGGAAAGATCATTCGATGGCTTTAGCAAATGTCCTCCAATTCTGGTACATTACTAGGATCAATAAACTGCACCGGTGATGTGCTTGTTGAAGATCCCGATCGAGTTCTCGTACTTAATTACAGTCAGAAGAGTTCCCCTTTACAACTTCAATTTGGTGAAGCTTTTGTGATCATGTATTGCAGACAGTAAACATGGTCCAAGGTTGGTCAATCTGTCCCTCTGTTCTCCTCTCCTACCTTGAATAAATCTTAGTGGAAGGAGAATGTACAAAGGGAGCCGTATGGTGGTAGTGATGTGTTCATCGATCCGTCCTATCATTTCTAGCTCAAGAAGATCTGCAGCTTGTTAATTACGAGTACTACTCGTGTACTAGTAGTACTTTGTGAGTTTGTTTTCCTTTCCTTTCATGCTACGTTGAGATCATAGACTTCCGGTTGAAACTCGACGTATGTCGTATTTACAAGTACAGTACTTATAAGGCTGGAGATTCTGGGACCAAATATAGCATCTCAAAAAAGAAAACTGTTTGAACGGTTTCAAATTCGTTCGAACGGTATGGTATTTTCCTTTCGAATGTTGACATAACTGTTCGAACAATATTCATGACAGAAAATTATACAGTAGTGGTGGGGAGGGTTAGAAATCGTTCGAATGTACTATTTTCATTCAAACAGAGTTTGAGATCGTTCAACGGTATGAAATTTTCTATTCAAATGTAGAGCCATTCATTCGAAAGATTTGTTTATGGTAAGTTATAAATAAATATGGTGGGGATGCTTGCTATCCCCATTACATTTACATTCGAACGGATTTATAAACCGTTCGAATGCTCATAAATTTGATTCAAATTGTGACGTAGACAATCGAAATAAATTTAGTTATAGAAATTTATTGAAAAACTCTCAAATATCTTTAAATTAAATAATATTTGAGTCTATTAATTATCATTTTTTAAAAATAAAAAATTTACCTATACAAATTTATTATTTATGGTAAATTAAAATGTATCATATATGTCATACTAGAAAATTTATATAATTAATTTAAAAATTAATTAATGACTTTTTATGGTAAATAAAAATTTACAACTAAAAAAATTTCCTTCTAGAGAAAGTCATTTTTTATATTGTCAAACGGTAAGTAAAATAAAAAAATTGATTTTTGAACAAACAAGTTAGCTATATATAAACAATAAAAACAATATAGAAATTAATTGACAATGCTCGATACAAAACAAAAAGATCGATACAAAATAACAATATTGTGTAAGATTATCCAGGTCCTCCTGCATCATAGTAATGTGTCCATCAATCTCTAGCAGTCGAAACATGATAGGCGCAGTGATCCTCTCCATGTCCTGGATCAATAGTGCGCGATACTCCTTGAGCAGGAGTCGCATCTCCCTAGTAGTAGTTCTTGCAGCCTGTATATCAACATCGACATTTGTAGAAGCTGGATCACGCTCCGTACCAGTACTGGTCGCTACTTCAAAATTAATGTGAGCCTTCCGTAAGTGGCTCTCGCTCTTGCTAAAAGTGATTTTGTTAAGGGCTCGATCAGTGGTTGTCTCCGCTCTGTCAATAGCACATCAACCCCTGAATTAACTAGGAGGTTGGAGATCATCAATACATACGGTAGACTACCTCCAGTCAAATACCATGACTCAAATCGAATTCAGATGAGGAAGTAATAGAGGCAGATCAATCGGCTCTCCTCATGCTATCTGTAACATAAATCGAGTCTGTTCGATGTCGAAATATGCCTTCATGTGTTTTCTCGGATAGATATATATCGATATTGTGTGAGACAATCAAATTCAACATGCGAAAAAAATGCTCGACAATTAACCTGTTTGATCACCTTGCTGTCATCATATGGAGGAGTCCAATTGTCATGCATCAATAGACTAATCTCATCATGCGTTGGACCGTTGTTGCTGGAGCCTCATCCTCAATGGCATATTCACCGTTTGTCCTTACAGCCGGTTGTTGTGCAGGGTATGCACCCACCACACGGGGGATCTCTAGAAACTCAACAATACTGTCTGCTAAGATAGTAATACTGACTCTCCAAATAACGAACAAGAATGAGTCCTCATCAGCGCCCATCTCTGATATCGTCCAATAAAACTCACCGACCATAATTGATGTAAGCTCAGTGACATTATTTTTTTATCCATTTTTTTTTAATTTATGGGTTGCCGAAATGACAATATTGACATCATATCACACACGTGTAACATGTATGTTCCTTGGGTATGAGGTGACACAAACATATGTCTAACCTATCGCTGAAGAATTTAGACGGAATGAGCTAGTTAGAAGGTGAATGATACGAATACAATTCTTTCCATAATTATATTTAAAATGAGGGATATTTTGATAAAATAATTTATAAAAATAATAATATTTTATAAAATTACACTCATTTTAAAATATGTTTGTATAAATAATTGTAAAACAAGTTGAGTACTATTATTACGATCGACTAAAAACAGTTGTATGCCAAACCAGGTAGTAAATTTCTAAAATTGTAAAACCCAACACAACAACAAATTTGACTAACTAAATTTCGTCCTTAAAAGTAATCTTTTGGGACAAAATTTAAATTTCATCCCAAAAAATGGATGAATTTACAAAACATTTATCTGGTCGAACAGGATCTTCTATAACGAATTAGATCATCTCAAAAAAATTTATCCGTTCGAATGGAAAAAAATCTGGTCGAATATACAAATCTTGACAAGGAAGTAATTTATTTTTCTAGGAAAATTTTAAAGCCGTTCGAATGTAAACTTTTTTGTTCGAACGGGAATGATTTGGTAGCAAAATCTGACGAGAAGGTTTTTAGACCGTTCGAACAGAATATATTTATTCAAACATATTCGAATACCGCATTTATACATTCGAACGTATAATATTAATATCCATACGTAGCTCAAAATATAAAAAATGTATATATATCATATATACAAATTCATAAATTAATTTTATGTAATTAATTTAAAAATATTTTAATGATTTCTTTTATGTTAAAATGATTTTTAGTTAAATAAATATTATTAGCCATACACAACATAATATAAATCAATAATTAATCTAGAAAAGATAAAAAAAAAATATTTAATTCATAATTAAAGCAAATGATCAAAACACCATATATTGTTCATAACTATAACAAAAAAAATATAAATAAAAGATAGAAACTACTGTGATCCGAGGTCTTTCACACATTCTCAACTGCAGCTAATCGTCTCTCTACCTAGCTCAATCGAGTACTTAGCGTGACCTGAATTGCATTACTGGCTTGAATCTCTGTACGTAACTTAGAGATACTAGAATTAATCTCTGTACGTAACTTAGAGATACTAGAATTAATCTCTGTACGCAACTCAGACATGGCAGTATGCATTGCATCAATCACTGCTGATGTGTGTATGCCGATCTCAGCACACAATATGTCGGTCATCTCCTCACGAGTAGACGTGCCTGATGCCTCGGCCTGTGTAGATGCCTCATCAGCCGATACTCCAGGATCTCCCGACTGTGCATCTCTCTGAATATCAGCCTGGTCAGGAATAGGTCCATGAAAATGAAGTCTCAAGTGTCTCGTGCTCCGTGACAGGGTGGTGTTGTTGATCGGTCCCATCGGATCTCATGTACGCTCGGCAACATCTGGCATGACCTCGGAATATAGCAAAAATCGAGTGATCATGATCCTGAACGGCAGCTGATCAGATCCTCTCAAATATATATCCCACAAGGTCGATCGGAATACCACGAGTGACCCATATCATAAATTTTGCTCGATCCATACCAACCTCGGTCTTGTACTGCAGAGGGTCAATATTGTTGACAATGATCAGATTCATGATCTTGAAGAAAGAAGATAAATCTGCTTGCGTAATGCTCTTCATTCCATCGTACACTGGAGTATCTGAACCAACAATTAGGTCTCTAACCTTATGATCAGCAAGTGTATCGACCTCATCTGTGTAAACTGGTCCCTCATCCTGAGTCATCCTTGCATCACCTGAAGGATCAGACTCTCTAGGTAGCAGGTTCGGATAGGCATCGACCAGCCTAGGAATACCGAGATATGTAGCGAGTCTGTCCTCTGAAAATATAACAGGAGCTCCTCAAACACAGATCATGTATGCCCCTCCATTATCTGGGCTGGCACCACTGTGCTCTTTATAGAACTCAGCGATCATGTCAATATAGGAAATGAGCTCCATTGTTTCTTCTCGCTGATCTAGGATTGGTGTCCAACCATGATCATTGGAATGACCCTCCCATATAAGAGTAACAAAATCAAACAATTTTACCTGCCGCTCCAGTAAAACAGTCTGCTCTCAAACTGTTTAGATGGAAGGTTCGCCTAATTTTCTAGGTTTACAGTCCCTATAAAACATAATTATGAACCTGAAATTTAAAAATAACATATATATTCAACATTAGTGATAAAATCTAATATGAGAAAATATTCACAAAAGTATCATACTAATAGTAATTTAATAAATTAATTGATAGAACAATTTAATAAAACCCCAAAAATAAATTAATAAGTTAATATAAAATTATTTGTTTGAACGTTATATTTAGTGGTCGAACGAATACTAAAACGTTCGACCAGGCAAAAAAGTGGTCGAATGGACAACATCTTGTTTGGCTCAAACCGTTTGAACGTCAAAAATGGTGTTCGATCGGACATGTTAAACACTTTCTAACGCGTTCAAACGGAAAACAGATCGAGCTCGCCTATGGCTGAGTCAATTCAGCGGCCATGAAAACACATTAAATACGTCGATTCGGTTGGTTTCTTCAACAAAACACATACTACTCTTCATTTCTAAACATCCTATGGTGGATTTGTGGTGTTCTACGGTGCCTATTGACGGAAAAATATAATTTTTCTAAAGAAAACAAATAAAACGATAAAAATAAACGGTAAAATAACTTATAAAGAGCATATCTTCACTTAGGAGGATGAGTGTTCAATGTGGGTGGTGATTACAGCGGCAGACAGCGGCGATTGATGGGCGTTCAAACGTTTTCTCTCGATTTTCAACGGTTGAGGACGATGGCGTTGAAATGCCTTCGCCCGCAAAAACTTATATGTACAAAACTGTTCGAACGATGTATTTAACCAGTCGAACGGTTTTAAAGAACTGTTCGATCGGTGGTTTTTACTGATCGAACGATATTTGTTTCAAATTTAATAAAAATGTATATTATAGTATAATTAATATCCGTTTTAAATGAAATTTATAATACTATAATTTAGTACAATATATATACTATTATAGTAGATTATATATATTGTAATATATATGCAACATTATAGTATAATAGTATAATACTTTAAAGGAAAACATAATAATATATACATATTTTATTATATATATAATATTTTACAATACTTTACTATCAAAGTATTATATATGTTATTGTATATATGATACTATATAGTACAATATATATGAGTTTATACTTAACTAATATATATCATACTATATATTCCATTATACTTTACAATGCTATATATGATACTATATATATGAGAGTATAGATTACTAATATATATGACCTTTCAAATTTCTCTATACTTTACTGTACTATAATATATATATTTGAGGGTATATATATGTGAGTATAGATTAATAATATATATGATCTTACATTTTCCTCTATACTTTAGTATAGTATAATATTGTTGATACTTTATAGTATACTATTATTTAATATGTATAATGATGAAAATAAATATATTTAAACATTTAATGTACATACGTTCCAACTGTATCCATAAACCGTTCAAAGGCTATAATTGTGTTTGAACGAATAAAAAACCATTAGAACGATTTATTGCAATGGTGAGAAAATATCCCGCCAATTAATGACTCGTAGAGTACCGTTCAAATGTACTTTATTACCGTCCGAATGCTTCGACGAAATTTTTTGGAAGCGAGAAAACTTGCACGTTGAAATGTTTTCGTGTTCGACCATGAATTATTTCCATTCGAACGGTAAAGTAGAGCTTAAAACATTTCCGCGTGCCCAGATGTGCCTCATTTTGCTCTCCTCTTTTCCTCTCTTCTCTGTTTTCTCTCCAAAATCTTCCATTTTCTTCACACAATCCTTCATTCTATCATTTTACAAAAAAAGTTGCATGCTTATATTGATTAAAGGTATGATTAATTTCTATTTTCTTGAAAGTGATAAGCCGATCCAATATAAGTAATGTTGGATATAATCGAATTAGTTTGCACAAACCCTACGTACTCTTTTAAGAAATAGTAGGACCCATGCATAATTAAAAATTGAAAATTTTCATGTAGGTCTCAGATTTACCAAGTTAAAAAAAAAAAAAATTAGTGCGCAAGTCTTATACATTATAGAATTGCAAATCATATTCCCATATAATAGTTTTAATGATTTCAAACAATGCATATCCTTGTTGTTTAATTTGCCATAAATAGGGTAACAACTATAATTTTATGGCTCCCCATTGCATATATAGGATCGATCGTATGTTTTTTGAGATACTGACAATTGTTCCTAAATATTTCTTTAACATGATGCGAGCGTCAATGATTCAATAGCACGTGAAGTGACGTGGGAAGAGGGCACTTTTGTCTCCTTTTATTTTAGTTGAAAAATACTTTTCATCATTTTTTTTATTCATTATTCTTTTTATTATCTCCTTGGAATCAAATAATTGATGAAATAATAAATAATTTTCAATCATTTTGATATAAAAAATTATTAAAGATTATAATTAAATAGCACTCCTTATTTTAACTTGGTTGTTTATTGGGGATCAATGTTTTGAGGAGTACTTCTAGTACTCAAATTTGATAAATGTTCTTAATAATTAATACTACCACTAATTAATAAAGAAATTTGCTAAAGTGTATTTTGCTTGTGTGCATGCATTATTCTTTCCACTTTGATTATATATAAAGATTTATGAAATATCTCTTGTTCTAAAAGCTTAAACTGATAAGTGGGTCTAACATATAAAATATGTAATTAAATAGGGTAGACTGTAGACTCGTAACTCGAACTCAAAACCAATCGTAACTCGAACTCAAAACTTTTGATTTGATATTATATAAAATCAACACTTATTACAAAGATTTAAGGAGAAATAAACAGAGAAATCGATTTTATTATATATTTTATATTTTAACAACTTATATAATTAATCTTAGCTCGTCTATGGAAATAAACCTTCTCAATAGCTGCAGTAATATTTGCCTATAAGAAACAGCTTTCACTCGTAATTTCAAACTCCAAATGAAATAGGTAGGCGTAAATTATGTAGATAGATATGGTATATTAAATCGTAA
This sequence comes from Pterocarya stenoptera, assembly GCA_003123785.1. NCBI lineage: Eukaryota > Viridiplantae > Streptophyta > Magnoliopsida > Fagales > Juglandaceae > Pterocarya > Pterocarya stenoptera. Next base: position 54,811 of record QEOT01004493.1, read on the forward strand.
AACTATTTTTATTGTAAAAGAAATATACTTTATCATATATTATTATGATAGTATATATATACATGCATACATATACATATACGTATACGTACATATGTACATATATATATATATATATGGGTCCTTCGAGTTTTATTATTTTATAATACTAATGACAAAGATGCTTTATTTTTTATTTTTTCTGTATTCATAATTTGACAAGTACTTAACAGCGATGTCTTACCGGACAATATCACATGGGCATCAAATTAATATCTTAACTTGTTTGGGTTCAGACTATCCCCATTTGCACATTTACATTTTTGCCCTCATTTACACAATTACGTTTTTATCCACTTATTCATCATTAAAAATACAATTAGATTTTCTGTATTCTAATTAATACTAATTAGAATATAATGATGATAATAATAGTAGTAATAATAATAACTTACATAAATAATCTAAATTGAGGATTTTGGTTTATTGAACTTTTATAGAACAAATTAACAACTTAAGATTTTTTTATATTTCTTCTTAGATTTTTTTTAAAAAAATAATATTTTTAGTATATAATAATATTTTTAAAAATAAAAATTATCTTTATATTAAAATTTAATTTGTTATTTCTATGCTCAATGATATTTTATATTTTTTGTTTCTTTATTTTTTTAAAATATAATTATAATCATTTGTAAAATTTGTTGTATAGATCATTTATAATTATCTTTACATTTATCATACTTGTTCTAATTGATATTCATCTTAAAATGTATATTTCAAGAAAAATACGTGCCATGTAGGGAAGCTGTTACCTGGTGTATATCTCTATTCTATATATATATAATTAAAAGCGTGAATGTAAAAAGCAACATTCCTTTTTTCTTTTCTTTTTTAATTTTAACCTTCTGTTTTAGTAGTTTTTCAGTTTTATTCTTTTCGTTTTATTTTAAAAAATGACCTTACTTTTCTCATTGGTTGTCTATTTTATCCATTAATTGTTTCCAATTTTACTCCTGTTTTTTTAACCTAATTCAATCTCTTTTCTTCTTGTAATATATATATAAACAAATAATCTTCACAATTTTTTACTATTCACCATACTCCACACTCCATCTTTTTTTTAATTTTTTTTATCAAATATTTTTATATGAATAATGAATAAAAAATTTGAAATAGTTTAAAAAAATAAATTCAAAAAAAATATTTTAAAAATATTAAAAAATATGGAATGTGGAATGTGAGTGAATAGTAAGAGATTGTGTAGCAAAACCATATATAAAAGCAGGCCATACATTGATACACAACAAAAATTATTCAGCTAGAAGTTGTGCTCTATAGTTAATTGAAGCAGATGGCAGACGCCGCCGCTGGTGTCACTTCCACCTACGACCGTATGAAAGAAGTCAAGGAATTCGACGAATCCAAGGTGGGTGTCAAGGGACTCGCCGACTCCGGCATCACCTCAATCCCCCGCTTCTTCGTTCACCCACCGGAGACTATCTCCGACCTCAAGAAACCCTCTCAAGCTTGCACCACAAAAAGCATACCGGTAATCGATCTAGCCCATTTGAAGTACTCCCCCCTCGAACGGCAGAAACTTGTTTCTGAAATCAAAGAAGCAACGGCCACATGGGGCTTCTTCCAAGTGATCAACCATGGCGTACCGGTCTCCGTCCTTGACGAAACGATAAACGCGATCGGAGCCTTCCACGACCAGCCTCAGGAGGTCAGGGCCAAGCACTATAAGCGTCAAGAGTCGCATGGCGTCATGTACGCGACCAACAACGACTTGTACCGAGCCAAGGCAGCCACCTGGCACGATTCCCTCCTGGTGTGGTTGTCGCCGGAGAAAGTAAGAGCAAAGGAGGAGGAAATCCCGGAGATCTGTAGGAGAGAGGTGCTCGCATGGGAATCGCATGCAACAAAGGTGGCTGAGGCTTTGTTCGAGTTACTGTCTGAAGGGTTGGGAGTGGAGGCTGGAAGGCTCAAGGAGCTGGGGTTTTTGGCCGGTAAATTGCTCGTGGGCCACTGCTATCCGTACTGTCCACGCCCGGATCTGACCGTGGGGATCACATCTCACACAGATTCCGGGTTGACGGTGTTGTTGCAGAACCAGGTGGCGGGATTGCAAGTACAGCATGGCGATGAGTGGGTGAATGTGAAACCCATCCCTGGAGCTTTGACCATCAACATTGGAGACTTCATCCAAGTAAACATCTCATTTTTCCGTAACTAAGTCAAAAAAACATGTTTGTTCATTTCATCAATGAACTGATCTAATAATTTCTTGAGCAAACTCTCACTTAAATTCGCAACATGCATCATGCATATTTGTTAAAGGTTTTGTCGTGCAGGGCGCGCGGTTCGTAAAACTTGAGGAAATATGTATTTGAGCTAGATTTCTATATATATTTGGCAGATAATCTCCAACGACAATTACACAAGCGTGGAGCATCGTGTTTTGGCTAATCCATGCAAGGACCCTCGAATCTCAATAGTGATATTTTTTAACGCGGGGAATCGGGGCGATTCTGAGTACTTTGGACCACTGGAAGAACTAGTATCTACAGAAAAACCGCGTCTTTACCGGAAATTCACAGTGCAGGAGTTCCAAAAAAACTTTCTCAGCAAGGGATTGGATAGCAAGTCTATCATTGAGCAATTTAAGCTTCCGAGAGAAGCGGAAAAGTCGGCATGATTTTCTACTGCACCTTTACGTACTTGTTTTTGGGTGCGGCTAGTATGCCGCCCCAAACTTTCCGCTGGGCTTACCGCCCAGTGGAAATTTTTTTTTTTTTTTTTTTTTCATTTTACTTTTTATATTTTTTTTACATATTTAAATACATTTAAAAAATAAAAAAAATACATCAATACATTTAAAATCACTTCCTTAATCACTAAGTAAAAAAAAAAAAAAAAATTTTTTTTGACCGAGCGGTCAAATAGAGTGGGCAAATGAGGGAGGCAAAGTAGTGTTTCTCCTTGTTTTTACAAAGTTGCTTTCTGAGTACGTACGTGTGTACCCACGTACGTGTGTACCCATGTGATTGTAGTCAATGAAATAGAGCGCTTGTAATGGAATCAATAAAATTATATTTTGATTTAAGTTTAACTAAATTGTATAAAAATTTATTGTAATAGACTCAATAAATTATAATATTTTTAATTTTAATTATTTTTACTTACTAAATCTAGCCGGCCCAAATTATTGGCCAAATATTATTTTGACATGATATCATAGAAATCAATCAATCCTTGGATATCCTACACCTACCATAGAAATAAGGATATAGTCTGAAGATGGGTCCCAAAAGTCATTTGGCTTTTTTAATTTTTTATAATTTTTTTATACCTTTAAATATTTTTTAAATAAAAAAAATTCACAATATTATTAACAAAATAATTCTTTAATTATTAAGTAAGAAAAAATATCGAGACCTAATATTAATGTTTATTAATCTAAAGTACTGAGATAGAGGCCGCCAAGGCTGGGAAGAATGAAAGTACTTAATATTGATGGATGGCACTAGCTCCTTTGGTAACCCGGCTCCATATGGTGGGGGTACTGGAATCATGATCAGGAATTCTGAGGGTTGTTTTGTTGCGGAATTTTCATCTCTTTATGGTTGGGGCTCTGATACCAAATTAAGCTGAGTTGTTGGCAGTCATGAGGGATGGACTGAGGTTCATGTGTAAGAGCTTGAATGTTTGCTATGTAGATTTTGAACCTGATTCAAAGATTGTAGTATATTATTGGAATGTTGGGAATTTTTTTATTTTTTTATTTTTTTTATGTCGGTAACCTCTCCAAGGTAGGGCCCTTCGCACCCACCCCTGCAGAATAAATTCCGGTCCCGTATACTGCACTCTTGAAAGTTTTCCTATACGAAACTGGTTAAATTGTTGGTTTTTCACCAGGAGGTGTGACCCCTAAAGATTGTTTGCATCAAAAGAAATTTGAACCTTGGAGCATACCCCAAGCCCAAGATCTTTAACACTTGGAAATTAGGTTCAAAAAATTAATGGAAGAAAAAAGCAGATTCATATATAACACATGATATCTGCCTGTTTGGACTCCTCGAATTCCCATATGGTTAGCTTACAATATGAACCAAGAAAATTCATGCTAGCCACAAACTAATGCTTTAAATTGCCTCCTTTGCACACTTTCTTCAATCTACTGCATATATAATACCATGTTTTGGAAGTAAATGTATTCTGCATTGACGGATCATATCATATCCCTGTTTCTTAAGTTATAAAATGATCACCAGGGTGATAAAAGAAAAGAAAACGGAAAACAGACAATTAACTAGAAAATCTTTTACAGAGAGAGACTAGTACTGAAGCTTATCTAGATTATGCTTTCTTCTGCTTGATTGTTGCAATAAAAAGAAACCGAAAGATCCAAGCAGCCAAAGTTGCTCCAATGAGGGGACAGATCCAATAAACGTAGAAATGTACCCAATTACTGTGCTGATTGTTCAGAAATGCCCAGCCGAAGGCGTTGGCTGGATTCATGGAAGGCCCCGTGTAACCAGACCCTGCAACAACCAATCCCACGGTTGTCACAGCAAGCAACCACACCTTCAAAAGTGGGCTTTTGGGACCCCTGAGCATGATTGAAAGGAGTGCAAAGCTTAGCACAAAGGTCAACAAACCCTCAGCAATGGCTCCTGTATGCATATCCACTTTCAGGGAAGGTCCTCTAAGCATGTGTTTGTATTGGCTTGGCATCACTCGCAATATTGCCATGGCGCCCCCAACTCCACCGGCCGCCTGTGCAGGAAACCGAGTGGCCATAGAGATGAGAGATGAGTCAGGATTAAGGCCGGCAGCGTAGAACGAGACCGTGGTAGAAGGATTGAAGCTGGCGCCACCCAAGACCTTCCCGATCAAGCTGAATAAAAGTACAAGTGTGGTAGCAAGCACGGTGGCGATGAAGAGGCCTGCCACTGGTATGGCATGAAGGCCAAGGTATGCGGCTATGATAGGGGTAAGAATTCCCATCATTGGCGCGCTGAACACCCATAAAGATGTCAATATTGCATCTCCTATTGCAGCCTTCACCACACCCATCTCTCTATATTTCTCTTTGCTATGATCTTTACCTGCCCTGATCTATAAAAATAAGAGTTCAAAGAAAGTAGCCAACAGGGAAGTTCATCAAATTGCCCGCCCTGTCCAAAGAAACAAATTAGATGGATATATAGGCCAAGAAGCCTGTATATGTATAATCTACTTATTTTGGTGGCCGGCTATATAGCATATAGATCAGTAATAACATAATTGAGTTTATTCTTTATTAAGCCATTTTGTTGGCTCAAGAGCTTCAACCGCACCTACCCTTCACTTCACGATTGTGCTTACCTAATACGTAGCAGAAAACAACCATAACAGCGATGCGTAAAATATTTTAAAGAAAGTCAGGATCACATGATATGTATGCGCATGGCCGTTGGTATTTATTAATGACCCTTCTGCATGGAAAGTGACACATTTTGTCCGCGGGTCAAGGAAATATTGTTCGACAAAAAAAAAAAAATCCTATTTGTTACATGTGCTAGTTTGATTGGCCATGGCTATCATCTCTAATCTCATACTAGTTGAACCGCTCGATCTCAAATAGGAAAAATAAATTGTTGGGGGTATGTCCACAGTACAGTACCACTGCTCCCTATGATCACTCTAAAAACAGGCACTAAGATGTTAAATACCATAAAAGATTCGAGTGTGTCTTATCTAAGATCAATTGATTTTAGGTAGATTAACAGCTCAATGGCCCAACAAATGGTATCATAGCCATAGGTCATGTATTTGAGTTGTGGGAGCTTCCTCAAGAGAATTAAGGGAATTGTTGTTGAAACATTCCATGCTATTGCTCTAAAAATAGGGCAGTGTCAAATACCTAAAATAGGCATAACAAAGATATTGTATACCCTCTGTTTTCTCGTGTGTTGCACATGCAACAATCAGGGCTCTTGAGAACCCTAACTTTGCCTTTAGCTCTAGGGTTCGAGCGAATAATGGGTGGTCAACTGCATGCCCCGTGCTCTCGTTTGTATGAACAAACAAGTAGGATTGTGTCTCGGTTCTTCAATTGGTAATGTAATCTACGTTAATTGGGTGGGGGAATTTCTAAGGGTAATGGTTAATATAAATATCTCCAAACCTCTTGCAAGAAGTTGAAAACTTCAGGTGGGTGGCAGAAATTTATTGTAAATATATACGGAGACTCACCGAGAGGAGTTGCGACAGAGCCGGGCGGATGCGGTGGTTATGCCGGCAAGATGAGCGGTTCAGCACTGATGAGAGAGAGAGAGTGAAAAACACGGTGAAAGAGAGCAAAACGTGAGGGAAAGAGATGAAGCTCACCGTGAGACGCGACGGACTGGGGGTGCTGGAAAGTTCTTGGCTGTGGCTTCTGTGGGGTCTCGACGGTGGAGCTCGGAGGAGACAGCGAGGTGCAACACCCAATGAGAGGCCAACGGAGGGGACCTCGATGGACGACTTGAGCAAGAACTTGCTCTGTTTCGGGAGTGGGAAAACAGGGGACAACGGGCTGAGTTTGTGAAGAGGGTGGTGGCCGCACGATGGGGCTTGGGCTTTGGTGTTGCTCGTTTACGGTGGAGGGAGGGGCTACGGTGCAACGTTGAACGTGGGCTGAGCCGTGGCTTAGCTTCCTTTTCTCTCAATCCGTCCAGGAGCAGCAGCGGAGGAGTCTGGATGGTCAAGTACGACGTGGGTCTGGTGGCTCGTGGGGGTGCAGTTGGCTATGCCTTCAGTGATGGGGGTGCAGGCCAGGTTCGTTGGGATGGTGGCTGCTACGTGGAGGAGGTGCTTTACAAGGCTTAAGTTGCGGCAACCCTAACTTGGAGAAGGTAAGGTGGTGCAGCGGCGGCAACTTAATCTAGGGTTGCAGATGATCGATTTAAGCATGAGATTGAGGGCTAACAGTAGGTATATATAGATGAATGGAAGACCAAAATAAAACCCTAGAGATGAGAGAAAGAGGCATGCATGCACTGGGAATAGACGTGATCCAGTGAAAAAAAAATGACGTGAAACGTGCTCAATACCGTGTGTGAAGAGAAGTCTAGCATGGTTCTTATAGCTTGGACTTTCTCTCCGAAATTCTTGGGCCCGACAAATAATTGAAAGTATACTTGTTCCATAGATATCTCGGCGCATACCAAGGTTCTATCCAACTCAAAATATTTAATGAATTTAATTAAATTGGCAAGTCAAAAAAAAAATCGATATTCATAAAAATAAAAATAAAAAACCTCTTAGCCCGTAGTCTTAAAAAAACAATTTACTCGCAAGTTCAAGTGGGCTTTTCATGCTTTAAATTTTAAATATTTTGAAAAGTGGGCTTGGCTGGGCCCTGATTTTACATAAATTATCGAATTTATAAATATTTAATATAAAATGGATGACCTGACTTATCAAAAATAAAAATTTTATTTTAAAAATTGTATGATAGTGTGCTTCATGTCTTATGGAGGTGCCCAGCTGCTGCTGATGTTTGGGGGGAGGCTGACAGTCCAGTAAAAAAATGGAACAATGCTTATTGTGACTTTATTTCTCTGTGGTCTGATCTAATTCTTAGACTGGATGATGATAAGTTGAATTTAGTGGCAGTTATTTTCCATGGCTTATGGAGGAGGAGAAATGAGTTAGTCTTTGAGAATAAGTTTAAAGCTCCTTCAATTCTGTTCAAACTGGCAAGTGCAGGACTTGGAGGCTTATGTTTTGGCTCATGCTAATTACTATATATGTTGATTCATAGGTAAGAGGATTGACAGTTGTAGAAAGAGAATTGTGGAAGCCCCCAGATTTTGATTTTTTGAAGGTAAATGTTGATGCTACATTTGATAAAGAGGGTAGTAGGATGGGCATTGGCATTGTGGTTCAAGTGGTCGAGGAGATGTGGAGGCTATCCTTGCATCTCCAAAATGTTTTGTCAATTCTGCTCTTGTTGCAGAGAGTATAGCCTTGCGGAGAGCTGTTCTGTTGTGTCACGAATTTGCAGGTGCAATTTGAAGGGGATGCAAAGGTTGTGATCGATTCTGTAAATGCAAGTTCAGATAATTGGTCTTGGTCAGGTCAGATTTGTGATGATATCAAGTTGATTATGTCTTTGCATCTGTGATGGTCTATATCATTTTCTGGAAGACAAAGAAACAAAGAAACAGAGCTCTTCTCAGCAGATTTCTTTATCTCCCTTTTGCGTCGACTCGGGCTTTAACTTCCCAAGAGATAATCTGCACCAACTTTTCCTCAGATTTTAATCGATACCATGCTTAACAGCATTCCTCTGCATACAATAGATTGTGGCACTCCAACCAACCTGCATAAGGTAGCCCTTATCCTTTTGTTTAATGTAGTTTTACTGTAATTAATTCTCTGTAATTATCCATATAAATAAAGATCAAAACTCCCGAAAATAGTTATGGGAAGCATTTTCAAAAGTTTCAACACGATATCAAAGCAGAGATATGAGTTCGAAACTCTTGGACCATACTTGCATGGGTATTCAGTATCCATAAGCTCATCTAACCAAAGATAGATGTTATCTCCATATCCCACTACAAATTTGAAGAAAGACCTGCTTGCATCTCTTAGCTTCAGAATTTTCTTCATCCCCATTGTTAAGACACAGAATGTGGGAAATATTTTTCATGTTTATTCATTGATTTCATATATGCATAAGTAAAAAACTATACATGGAAAGAAACAGATTTGCTGTACAAATAATGTGTAACGGCTAAATAGCTAAAATCATGGGATTGCTAGAATTGGAATCTTGCGCGGATGATGGAAAAAATTGATTTGGTAATACTCCCCCTCAAGTTGGCGCATGAAGATCCGTAATACCCAACTTGCGAGATAGATGACGGAAAAGATCACTACCCAAAACTTTGGTGAAGATGTCGGCAAGTTGCTCAAAAGAGGGTAAGTGAGCAGTAGTGAGAAGACCAGAACGGAGTTTGTCACGAACAATATGGCAATCGATCTCAATATGTTTGGTGCGTTCATGGAAGACATGATTGTGAGCAATGTAGAGAGCAGATTAGTTGTAGAGAGTCATGGGACCTTTGTGTGAGATGCTGAGGTTACGGAGAAGTTGTTGCAAACATACTAGTTCACAGGTGGTGACAGCCATGGCGCAATATTCAGCTTCTGTAGAGGAACGAGCAACTGTAGTTTGTTTCTTGGTACGCCATGAAATAGGACTAGAGCCAAGAGTGATAAAAACACCAGTGGTAAAGCGTCGGGTGGTGGGACAGCTGGCCCAATCAGAATCTGTGTAGGCTCGAACATGAAGATCATTGGAAGAGGAGAAAAAAATGCCTTGGCCTGGGGTGCCTTTGATGTAGCGGAGAACACGAGTAGTAGATGTCATGTGAGAGATTTTGGGAGCGTGCATAAATTGACTGAGGATGTTGACGGCAAAGACAATTTCAGGGCAGGTGATGGTGAGATAAATGAGATGTCCAACTAATCGACGGTATGGAGCTGGGTCAGGAAGTAAATCTCCATCCGTGTCGTTGAGCTTCAAATTCTGTTCCATGGGAAAGGGAGCAGGGTGAGAACCAAGTTGACCACTATCGGCAAGAATATCCAGAGCATATTTTCGTTGATTGAGAAAAATGCCGAAAGGAGAGCGAGCAACTTCAAGACCAAGGAAATATCTTAGTGGTCCAAGGTCCTTGGTTTTGAAGTGAGAAGAAATGGTAGTCTTGAAGAAAGTGACTTGAGAGAGATCATTACCGATGACCAAGATGTCATCGACATATACCAAGATAATAGTGAGATTAGTAGCAGTGAACAAGGTAAATAGAGAGTGATCAGCCTGAGATTGAACAAAACCTGCATTAAGAAGAACAGACGTTAGTTTAAAAAACCAATTCCGGGAAGCTTGCTTGAGGCCATAGAGGGATTTCCGGAGGCGACAAACACGTGTCTCCCCCTTAATACAGTAGCCTGGGGGGGGTTTCATGTAAACTTCTTCATCAAGTTCACTATGCAAAAAAGCATTGTGAACGTCCATTTGGTGGATGATCCAATTCTTGGTGGCAGCAATAGCAAGAACGCAGCGGACTGTGGTCATTTTGGCAACTGGAGCAAATGTTTCATGATAGTCTATACCTTCTACCTGAGTGTAACATTTGGCTACAATTCGAGCTTTGTAGCGCTCAATGGTACCGTCAGCGCGAAGTTTGGTTTTGAAAACCCATTTACAACCGATGGGTTTCTTGCCAGAAGGGAGAGGTTCAAGTGTCCAAGTGGAGTTTTCCTCAAG
>QEOT01004493.1:65482-91901 GCA_003123785.1 Pterocarya stenoptera
AAATAATTGAGTCAGTGTCAAGATTGTATAATTTGTAAGCTTTGCGGTTGCTAGGATAACCAATAAAAATACAGCGAGATGCTCGGGGAGAGAATTTGTCGCGACAAGCAGTAAGGGTCTGAGCATAACAAAGACAATCAAAGACACGTAGATGGGAGTATGTGGGTGCGGTATTGAGAAGAAGTTGAAAGGAGGTTTTATTTTGAAGAGACTGACTTGGAGTCCTATTGATGAGATAGGCAGCAGTAAGAACACATTCTCCCCAAAATTTAAGGGGTAAATGAGCTTGAAAACTAAGACTCCGAGCAACATTCAAGAGGTGCCTGTGTTTACGTTCCTCAACACCATTTTGTTGAGGAGTTTCAACACAAGTACGTTCATGAAAAATGTCATAGTCGTGAAAGTAGGTTTGAAGATTTTTTGAAAGAAATTCTTGATCATTATCGGTGCGAATAATTTTAACCAGGGAGTTGTATTGAGTTTTGACAAGAGCCAAGAAGTGCATTAAATGACTAAAAATTTTCGATTTAAAACACATTAAATAAATCCATGTAATGCGAGAAAAATTGTCAACAATAGTCAAAAAATAATGAGCACCACAAATAGAGGCAGTAGGGTAACCACCCCAAATATCACAATGTAATCGATGAAAGGGAATCAAACTTTTATTTGCATGAATTGGAAAAGGTAAGCGGGTGTGCTTAGAACGAGCACAAGTATCACAAGAAGAAATAATACATGGACTATCAAAAATAGTAGGAATAGTAAAGCTTGAAGGATGACCTAGACGGCAATGCCATAGAGTCTTATTATCAATTTTTTGAACGGACAAAGCAGTGCTTTTTTGGGGCCGAAAAATGTAGAGTCCATTGCAAGCTTCACCTGCTCCAATCAACCTCTTCAACTGAAGGTCCTAAAAAAAACAATGAGAATATGAGAATATAGCAACACAAGATAAATGAGTGGTGAGATTAGGGATAGAGAGGAGATTAAAACAAAAGGTTGGAACATATAAGACATTGTGGAGAGTAAGGGTTTCGAATAAAGGAACAGTGCCAATCCCTTCAACAGGAATGGCCTCTCCCGTGGGTAACCGAATGGACCTAGCCATGGGTGGTGGCTGGAGATGCGAGAAGATGGATCAGCAAGAACTCATGTGGTCGGTTGCACCACTGTCGATGATCCAATCGTGTTGTGGGTTGAAAACAAAGCTAAGGGAGTTACCCACGAACTGCTCAGTCGAAGATGGAGGTTGAAGAAGGGCCATAAGCTGCTGGTAATTTTCTGGTGAGAGGCCTGGGATCGGATTGGCGCTAGCACTTGCAAAATTGGCAACGGTAGGAGGCTTCTCGAGAAGAGAAGGTGTCCGATTGTTGCGGGGTTCACGGCCTGGAGGATAGCCTATGAGACGCCAGCAACGGTGACGAAGATGGCCATCTTTGCCACACTCAGTGCATTTGATCGGAGGTTTATCAGAAGAGGAATGAGAAGCCCGAGCAGCAAGGGCCATATTTTCGGGTGGCTGATGGGTTACATGTAGTAGGCGCTGTTTCTCTTCTTGAAAAAGGATGGAAAAAACTTTGTTGAGAGGAGGAAGGGGATCGGTGGCTAGAATCTAGGTTCGGAGGGCAACGAATGAGTCGTTGAGACCCAATAGAAATTGGAACACACGCTCATCCTCAGCCCTCTTTTCTAAGGTATTTGCATCGGTGAGAGGTTGGAGGCTGCCGAGTTCATCCCACAACTGTTTGATGCTATTATAGTAGTTGGGTATGGAAAGTTGGTTTTGGTGAAGATTAGAGATTTCACGTTTGAGGTGGAAGAGGCGTGCGTTGTTTCCATGACAGAAACGGGACTCAAGATCAAGCCAAACAACACGAGGATCATCATGGTAGTCTAGGGAGTTGGCAAGGGAAGGATTTATGGTGTTGAGAATCCAAGTGAGGACCATGTCTTTGGTCCTACTCCATTGAGCATATTCGGTGGAAGTGGGAACTAGTGGTTTGAGAGTGCCATCAACAAAACAAAGTTTGTTTTTGGCATTAAGGGCACGGCGAAAAGCACATTGCCATTTGGGAAAATTGTCACCATTGAGATGACCAGAGATGAGAACAAGACTGGGAGAATCAGAGGGATGAAGGAGGTATGGGGAAGAAGAAGAAGAATCAGTAGAAGGACGTGGGATTTCTACAGCCATGGAAGGTATGAAAAAAAAAATTAGGATCGATATTTGTCTGATACCATGTTAAGACACAGAATGTGGGAAATATTTTTCATGTTTATTCATTGATTTCATACACGTATATATGCATAAGTAAAAAACTATACATGGAAAGAAACAGATTTGCTGTACAAATAATGTGTAATGGCTAAATAGCTAAAATCATGAGATTGCTAGAATTGGAATCTTGCGCGGATGATGGAAAAAATTGATTTGGTAATACCCATGTACAATTCTGAGGCATTTTAGCACTCCCGAAACTCCTTGATAAGTTCTCCTCGTATCCAAGCCACCCATGAGCAAATAGATTCCATGTGCTTCATAGTGGCAGTTCTTTTGATATCAAGGAAACCTATTGCTTGAGACAGTAATCCTTTGATAGGAAAAATTACCTTTCGCCAGTGGGAGTGATCTTCCCTTACCTAATGGGCTTCACAAAACTTGTCGTGGTTCAAATGGGTCGCGCTCACAGTTATCAAAGGTAATTAATAGTGCAAATCAGGAATGCAGGCAGGATTAAATTGATTCTTTTTTGTGCATGGAACTGCGGGGTCTCAGGGGTTACCACATCTATCAATCTCAGACTTCAGGGGCACAAAATGCTGCATGCATGCTGCTAGTAGTGGAAGAGTTCACAAGCTCCTGAACATTTTTTTTATCAACCCGTACAAATGCAACTATATATATATATATATATATATTGAAGCGGTCGGCAGGGGATTCAGGGTTCCTTCCTCACCAGAGGTTAATTTCATTAGATAAACTTATAAAAAAGAAATGGCTTTTATACACTATGGATCTTCTCCGGTTAAATCAAAAGCTTCAGTCACTATTTAGCCCAGGATAGGTAATCAGCCTTGAGTGTGCCCTCAGAATTAGTGTCATGCATGCATTCACTTCCAGTTTTGATACTTGTAGATTCATGTCTTTGTGTGTCTGTTTTTTTAGTATGAGGGACGCAATTCCAAATTTTATTAATTGACCTCACTTTTGATAGAGGAATGTTTAAAAATCTCAAAACCAAGTAATTTTAAGAAAATTGTAACTAATTTATATTCAACTATTCAAACTAAGTCAAAAAACAGAAGTTATTCTATACAACATAGAAATGGAACAAATCTAAGAACAAGTTACCTAAATCGAAAACATGGTAGACCAGATTTATCAAGTAAGAAATTACCATAGATATGTTTTGAAAGTAGTAGAGCTGAAGAAAAAGAGGCATTAAATCTCTCTAGATTTGCACATCCATCCGCTACACTATTTCCTTCACTACAAGAAAACTGTTTATTTGCGACTAGTTATTTCTAGCGAAATGATTATTTTCAGTTAAAATGAATCTGTTTTCATCGTAAATAGTCATTTTCGTCGCAAAAAATATATATATATCACAAATACCCATTTTTCTTGTAGTGCCTCTCTAAAAAACGTGACATATCTCATAGGATATAATATTTTGGAAAGTGAGAATGTGGTGCCAAAGTTTATAAAACTGTCATGGCAGTTGTTTTCCTTGTTGGAATCAACTAATTACCACCAATAAAGAATCATTTTCAACTATGAGGTCATCAATACCAAGCTAGTAACATGATAGCATTAAGCCATTTTACAAAGCTGAAATTTCAGCCAATACGTTAGTACCCAGTGGCCTAAGAAACAAGAGAAACCAGTACATGATGGTCTCTAATAACGTACACCACCACATTCAGGAAGTCTCGGATTGCCTTTTTGAGGCACCATCTATTTTCAACTTCATCTTACCAAAAAGAGGGAAGATCCAGCCAACCAGCAATAGTTTCCTTACTTTTATTTCAACATTAATTTGAGATATTTGAAGGTTGAAATATAAATCATAAATGAAGTCACATGCAGATCAATAATACGCAGTATGGGAACAAATCAAGTATCTCTGCATCCAGTTTCCATCGCCGACATTCTGAGTTTTTTTTTTTTTTTTCCCGACATTCGGAGTTGTAGAAAGGATGCACTAATTAACTAGGATTGAAGTGTCGGTAGAGCTGATTATGATGTATAGAGTGTACGTAGCGATATTTTTCAATATATACTTATTGCATATGGTCCCAGAAACCCAGGAATTGAAGTCGGTTTAGACGCGTCGATAATATTTCTCGTCTTTGTTAAACAAAGCACTACTGGAGTCCAAGGCATAACAGGTACCAGGCAATCTACAGATCGACGGAATTAAAGTTCATGAAATTAGTTCATATTTCTGCAATAAGTTCAGCATTTATTATGGTCTTTACCTGTGCATCGGACTCGGAGTCAAAGTACTCCATAATCCCCCACCCGCCGCGGTTTCTGAAAGGAAAAAAATAAGTCTCCTTTGACTTCCATTTTCTCAATTAATGTTCCAGCCGATCCCCCAACTGCTTCAACCATATTGCGCCCCATTAATGATTGTTTAGTAGAGCTGCGAGCATTGTTCAGTGGTGAAGTCTATATAAGGAACGCTCTAATCCGGTAGGATATATAGCAAACTAAGCGAGCTGCAATATCATATAAGCCATGAGTGATTCTTCGAAGTGGCTTTCTCTGAGTCTTCTTGTCCTATGCATTGTACTCCATTTGAGTGCAATCACTCTTGGAGATGACAAGCTTGATAAAACTAGATACAGAGATGATTGTCGATTTGGCGGACGACGAGGATGTGGTGGCAGGTGGGGTGGTCATGGAGGAGGACTAGGAGGTGGTAGAGGTGGTGGCATTGGGGGAGGTGCTGGAGGAGGAAGAGGTTTTGGTGGTGGTAGAGGTGGAGGAATCGGAGGTGGTGGAGGTCATGGTGGAGGTTTTGGAGCTGGGGGTGGCACTGGAAAGGGAGCTGGAGGGGGTGTAGGGGGTGGTGGGGGCTTTGGTGGTGGAGGAGGAGGTGGTGTTGGAGGTGGGTCAGGTCATGGTGGAGGTTTTGGAGCTGGAGGAGGTCAAGGTGGTGGTGCTGGAGGAGGCATTGGTGGTGGTGGTGGTGGAGGTGGTGGTGGAGGTGGTGGAGTTGGTGGCGGTTCAGGGCATGGTGGAGGCTTTGGAGCTGGAGGTGGTGTAGGTGGTGGCATTGGTGGGGGTGCAGGAGGTGGAGGTGGAGGTGGAGGAGGAGGCGGAGGTGGAGGAGGTGGAGGTCTAGGCGGAGGATCGGGCCATGGGGGTGGGTTCGGTGCTGGTGGTGGTTTAGGAGGTGGAGCAGGAGGCGGTATTGGAGGTGGAGGAGGAGGAGGAGCAGGAGGAGGTGGTGGTGGTGGTGTAGGTGGAGGGTCAGGTCATGGTGGTGGTTTTGGTAAAGGAGGAGGTGTCGGAGGTGCTGGAGGAGGCATAGGAGGTGGTGGTGGTGGTGGTGGAGGCCATGGTGGAGGATTTGGGGTTGGAATAGGCATTGGCATTGGAGTGGGAGCTGGTGCAGGCCATGGATCTGGAAGTGGGTCCGGTAGTGGTGGTGGTGGTGGACATTAATAGTTGAAACTTCTTTTGAATCAGAAACCAAACCTCTGCAAACTTGGAAGAGTTTTTCAAGCAGCAATTCTTGCATTAGAGTCTCCTTATTATCTTTATCTATGAAACAGAACTTGTGTGTGGAAGAGCCTATGTAGTTGTCATTGCACTACTACAGATTGTGATTCACTTGTGATCATTAGTTTAAATGTTGTAACTGAGAGGTGAGTTTAAACAATCATCATCTCTCGAATAAGAAGTTTCATAATCATATCAATTGATCTGTTTTATCCAAAGTAAAAGCATTCTTTTTGTTTCTACTTTGGCTTATTTATTCTATATGATTACAAGCCTTTGAAGTCCAACACGCCAGGAAAGCACGTTTATGTTGGCATATATGTCTATGGTTTTATGCTCAAACTATCTTTTCTGATCTGCCATTGTTTCTGTCATCCTAAAAATCATCTGTACTGTGGTGGTGTTTTAGAATCTGTGTAGAAATGATATCAAACCATTGCATACCTCATCTAAATCCCTTCAAATTTCTCTTAAAATTTGGAAAAAACTAAATATTTACAGTTCAGTTAGTTAGCAAAAATGACATCTTAAGGGTCTTCTTATTTGTAGTGGCATACATTTACAATTTACTTTTCTCCCTTTTTTTCTTAAAAAAGACAGTTGTGCCTTCAAATGATATTAAAATTGTAATACTTTAATTATTTTCAATTATATATGGAATGGTCAAGTCAAGAATTATCAGTTTATATTGTTTTTTTTAAGTGCTTAAAGTAATTGTCATAACTTCCACACATTATATTTTTCATTAAAAAAGCTTTTAGACTATAAAAAGTACTCTTCTAGCTTTCAAACTAAAAACCAAACAGAAATAATAATCAGCATATATAATTGATCAGTTCTCATTTGATAACAATCTTAGTGGCTTATCTGAATTCTGAACTCTTATATTGTCTTACAAACTTGCCAAGCCGGTGTATACTAAGTTCAAATAAATTGCTCAACTTCGAAAAAATTGTTTATCCCACAAGAAGAACAAGAGTTTGTTTATTGTTGTTTTAATAAATATTTTGAACAACATCCAACAAATAATAAATAATGTAAGACTCATGTTCATGTGTCTATCTCTCTTTTACTCCAGGGTTTTTTTTTTTTTTTTCTCTACGTGTTAATTCCAACTGATTTGGCTTCTTCTCCTCCAAATACCCAAAAAGAAAAGGCAATATACAGAGTAACTCTCGCCAAAAGAAGAAAGAGACTTTCTATATAAAAGAAACAGCTACTGACAACAGTTGATTTCGATCAAACAGAATAAAGCAAAAGAGATAAAATCGCCAACAAAACAATGACAATTACTCAGAGAGAGAGAGAGAGAGAGAGAGAGAGAGAGAGAGGCAACTTCTATCAACTTTCCCGCACTGACTCTACAAAGTCCTCCAAAAATGGTACTTCAGGTAGTGCCTCAAATTGTGGAGTTGATGAAAATGGGAAATCTGGGTGGTTCAAATCTAACAAGAAGATTGCAATCTATTTTTTTAGTGAGAGCTTGGATCTTTCGCTGTATCACTCTGAAGTGCTTCCCAAGGACCATATTACAACTATTAAAAAGAGTAGCAAACATATTTAATAATTATTTTCCAACCATTTATGATATGGAACCACAGGAATGGGTCTTTAATATTCTCCTTGGCAGGGGCAGTTTCTTCTTCGGGGATCTGCTTCTCTACACTAACCTTTTGCTCAGGAGGTGTTGGTTCAGCAGCAGCCTTTTCTGACCAAGCTTCTGTCACGCTTTCATCTGATTTTGAGATGACAGCAATCTTTGTACCTGGTTCTACAGTATAACCTTCCATAGCCACAAACTACAATCAAATCCATTTACAAGAAGGAAAATAGAGAAGGATCAGCACAACAATATAATTTGTTCCATTTTCAAGGTATAAAAAGTAAAATTGCAATTAGCATTCGAAGTCATATTGCATCATCACTCAATGTTACCTCTTGAAGGGTGCCAGTTTCATGACGAACTACATCAATCGTCACCTACAAGGAGACAAACAAAATCAATCATATTGATGGTAAGTAATTCAATGAATCTTCTTGATACTTCAGAAATAGAAGCTCTATAAATTAAGTGAAGGGGGAAAAAAAGAACCTCTAGGCTCTAAGAAGTTACCTCATCAGTCTATATTTAAGCGATAGGCTCATCAACTTCAACTCTGTCGCCAGGTTCTGGTCACAATGTATTGTAGGCATCCTAGAATGTAACAAATTCAAGCACATATAATTGCACATTAATTGTAACAATTGCGGTACATAATGCAGCTGATAGAATAACATCATTCCAAAGTGCCATCAGTTACAGATTCACCCATAAAAGGAACAACAGCTCCAACCAGGTCCCCTACAATGGATGATGGAACAATCAAAACTAAGCAATTGAAATATACGTAAACATGTGTGAGTACACTAAACACATACAACATATCAAAAGCCTCATTTGTTGTCATAACTATTCTCATGTCATCTCATCTAAACTAATTATTACAACTTTATCAAATTCTCACACAAAATAAAATAAATAATTCAACTTTTTCAAATCCAAAAAAAAAAATTATATTAAAAAAATATATTTTAATAATATTTTATTCAACTTTCAACTTTTATCTTAACTCATCTCATCTCATAGGAGGAGACCTTAAGATAAAAAGACATCTGCACAAGCAAATAAGCTATAAAGTACCATAGTCTGAAGAGAATGATCTATTCCTTGATTGGGGCAAGGTCTCTGTATTGAAATAGTTCAACTACCCTGCGTGCAGAAAGAGAAAGGTAAGGACATCAACAAGAAACTAAGACACATTGGTAATAAAACCCTCTTTTTCCTTCAATGATTCCAATCTTGGAAGACCCGGACCCTTCTCAGTTTGAGGATGTCAGAGATAGCAAAAAAGAAAGAATTCCAGTTCAAGAAGAAGAGATCGAATTTGCAAATGTCAAGAAGCATCCTAAGTTTTATCCAAGCATGGCACTTACGATCTTCATATGTTCATAAAAAACAGAAAACGAATTCAAACAGAGAAATAGACATGAAAGAAACAGAGCTCTTCTCAGCAGATTTCTTTATCTCTCTTTTCCGTCGACTCGGGCTTTAACTTCCCAAGAGATAATCTGCACCAACTTTTCCTCAGATTTTAATCGATACCATGCTTAACAGCATTCCTCTGCATACAATAGATTGTGGCACTCCAACCAACCTGCATAAGGTAGCCCTTATCCTTTTGTTTAATGTAGTTTTACTGTAATTAATTCTCTGTAATTATCCATATAAATAAAGATCAAAGCTCCCGAAAATAGTTATGGGAAGCATTTTCAAAAGTTTCAACACGATATCAAAGCAGAGATATGAGTTCGAAAAGATGGACCATACTTGCATGGGTATTCAGTATCCATAAGCTCATCTAACCAAAGATAGATGCTATCTCCATATCCCACTGCAAATTTGAAGAAAGACCTGCTTGCATCTCTTAGCTTCAGAATTTTCTTCATCCCCATGTACAATTCTGAGGCATTTTAGCACTCCCGAAACTTCTCCTTGATAAGTTCTCCTCATATCCAAGCCACCCATGAGCAAATAAATTCCATATGTGCTTCACGGTGGGAGTTCCTTTGATATCAAGGAAACCTATTGCTTGAGACAGTAATCCTTTGATAGGAAAAATTACCTTTAGACGGTGGGAGTGATCTTCCCTTACCTAATGGGCTTCACATAACTTGTCGTGGTTCAAATGGGTCGCGCTCACAGTTATCAAAGGTAAGTAATAGTGCAAATCAGGAATGCAGGCAGGATTAAATTGATTCTTTTTTGTGCATGGAACTGCGGGGTCTCAGGGGTTACCACATCTATCAATCTCAGACTTCAGGGGCACAAAATGCTGCATGCATGCTGCTAGAAGTGGAAGAGTTCACAAGCTCCTGAACATTTTTTTTATCAACCCGTACAAATGCATATATATATATATATATATATATATTGAAGCGGTCGGCAGGGGATTCAGGGTTCCTACCTCACCAGAGGTTAATTTCATTAGATAAACATATAAAAAAGAAATGGCTTTATAAACTATGGATCTTCTCCGGTTAAATCAAAAGCTTCAGTCACTATTTAGCCCAGGATAGGTAATCAGCCTTGAGTGTGCCCTCAGAATTAGTGTCATGCATGCATTCACTTCCAGTTTTGATACTTATAGATTCATGTCTTTGTGTGTCTGTTTTTTTAGTACGAGGGATGCAATTCCAAATTTTATTAATTGCCCTCACTTTTGACAGATGAATACTTTTAAATGTTTAAAAATTCCAAAACCAAGTAATTTTAAGAAAATTGTAACTAATTTATATTCAACTATTCAAACTAAGTCAAAAAACAGGAGTCATTCTATACAACATAGAAATGGAACAAATCTAAGAACAAGTTACCTGAATCGAAAAGATGGTAAACCAGATTTATCAAGTAAGAAATTACCATAGATATGTTTTGAAAGTAGTAGAGCTGAAGAAAAAGAGGCATTAAATCTCTCTAGATTTGCACATCCATCCGCTACCCCATTTCCTTCACCAGAAGAAAACTGCTTATTTGCGATCAGTTATTTCTAGCGAAATGACTATTTTCAGTTAAAATGAATCTGTTTTCATCGTAAATAGTCACTTTCATCGCAAAAAAAAAATCACAAATATCCATTTTTCTTTTAGTGCCTCTCTAAAAAAACGTGACATAACTCATAGGATATAATTTTTTGGAAAGTGAGAATGTGGTGCCAAAGTTTATAAAACTGTCATGGCAGTTGTTTTCCTTGTTGGAATCAACTAATTACCACCAATAAAGAATCATTTTCAACTATGAGGTCATCAATACCAAGCTAGTAACATGATAGCATTAAGCCATTTTACAAAGCTGAAATTTCAGCCAATACGTTAGTACCCAGTGGCCTAAGAAACAAGAGAAACAAGTACATGATGGTCTCTAATAACGTACACCACCACATTCAGCAAGTCTCGGATTGCCTTTTGAGGCACCATCTATTTTCAACTTCATCTTACCAAAAAGAGGGAAGATCCAGCCAACCAGCAATAGTTTCCTTTCTTTTATTTCAACATTAATTTGAGATATTTGAAGGTTGAAATATAAATCATAAATGAAGTCACATGCAGATCAATAATACGCAGTATGGGAACAAATCAAGTATCTCTGCATCCAGTTTCCATCGCCGACATTCGGAGTTTTTTTTTTTTTTTTTTTCCGACATTCGGAGTTGTAGAGAGGATGCACTAATTAACTAGGATTGAAGTGTCGGTAGAGCTGATTATGATGTATAAAAGTGTACGTAGCGATATTTTTCAATATATACTTATTGCATATGGCCCCAGAAACCCAGGAATTGAAGTCGGTTTAGACTCATCGATAATATGTCTCGTCTTTGTTAAACAAAGCATTACTGGAGTCCAAGGCATAACAAGTACCAGGCAATCTACAGATCGACGGAATTAAAGTTCATGAAATTAGTTCATATTTCTGCAATAAGTTCAGCATTTATTAAGGTCTTTACCTGTGCGTCGGACTCGGAGTCAAAGTACTCCATAATCCCCCACCCACCGCGGTTTCTGAAAGGAAAAAAATAAGTCTCCTTTGACTTCCATTTTCTCAATTAATGTTCCAGCCAATCCCCCAACTGCTTCAACCATATTGCACCCCATTAATGATTGTTTAGTAGAGCTGCGAGCATTGTTCAGTGGTGAAGCCTATATAAGGAACCCTCTAATCCAATAGGATATATAGCAAACTAAGCGAGCTGCAATATCTTATAAGCCATGAGTGATTCTTCGAAGTGGCTTTCTCTGAGTCTTCTTGTCCTATGCATTGTACTCCATTTGAGTGCAATCACTATTGGAGATGACAAGCTTGATAAAACTAGATACAGAGATGATTGTCGATTTGGCGGACGACGAGGATGTGGTGGCAGGTGGGGTGGTCATGGAGGAGGACTAGGAGGTGGTAGAGGTGGTGGCATTGGGGGAGGTGCGGGAGGAGGAGGAGGAGGAGGTTTTGGTGGTGGTAGAGGTGGAGGAATCGGAGGTGGTGGAGGTCATGGTGGAGGTTTTGGAGCTGGGGGTGGCGCTGGAGGGGGAGCTGGAGGGGGTGTAGGGGGTGGTGGGGGCTTTGGTGGTGGAGGAGGAGGTGGTGTTGGAGGTGGGTCAGGTCATGGTGGAGGTTTTGGAGCTGGAGGAGGTCTAGGTGGTGGAGCTGGAGGAGGCATTGGTGGTGGTGGTGGTGGAGGTGGTGGCGGAGGCGGTGGTGGAGGTGGTGGAGTTGGTGGGGGTTCAGGGCATGGTGGAGGCTTTGGAGCTGGAGGTGGTGTAGGTGGTGGCATTGGTGGGAGTGCAGGAGGAGGAGGTGGAGGTGGAGGTGGAGGAGGAGGCGGAGGCGGAGGTGGAGGTCTAGGTGGAGGATCGGGCCATGGGGGTGGGTTCGGTGCTGGTGGTGGTTTAGGAGGTGGAGCAGGAGGCGGTATTGGAGGTGGAGGAGGAGCGGGAGCAGGAGGAGGTGGTGCTGGTGGTGTAGGTGGAGGGTCAGGTCATGGTGGTGGTTTTGGTGCAGGAGGAGGTGTCGGAGGTGCTGGAGGAGGCGTAGGAGGTGGTGGTGGAGGCCATGGTGGAGGATTTGGGGTTGGAATAGGCATTGGCATTGGAGTGGGAGCTGGTGCAGGCCATGGATCTGGAAGTGGGTCCGGCAGTGGTAGTGGTGGTGGTGGTGGTGGACATTAATAGTTGAAACTTCTTTTGAATCAGAAACCAGACCTCTGCAAACTAGGAAGAGTTTTTCAAGCAGCAATTCTTGCATTATAGTCTCCTTATTATCTTTATCTATGAAACAGAATTTGTGTGTGGAAGAGCCTATATAGTTGTCATTGCAGTACTACAGATTGTGATTCACTTGTGATCATTAGTTTAAATGTTGTAACTAAGAGCTGAGTTTAAACAATCATCATCTCTTGAATAAGAAGCTTCATAATCATATCAATTGATCTGTTTTATCCAAAGTAAAAGCACTCTTTTTGTTTCTACTTTGACTTATTTATTCTAAATGATTACAAGCCTTTGAAGTCCAACAAGCCAGGAAAGCATGTTTATTTTGGCATATATGTCTATGGCTTTATGCTCAAACTATCTTTTCTGATCTGCCATTGTTTCTGTTATCATAAAAATCATCTGTAGTGTGGTGGTGTTTTAGAATTTGTGAAGAAATGATATCAAATCCTTGCATGCCTCATTCAAATCCCTTCAAATTTCTCTTAAAACTTGAAAAAACACTAAATATTTACAGTTAAGTTAGTTAGCAAAAATGGCATCTTAAGGGTCTTTTTATTTATAGTGGCATACATTTACAGTTTACTTTTATCCCTTATTTTTTTCTTAAAAAAGATAGTTGTGCCTTCAAACGATATTAAAATTGTAATACTTTAATTATTTTCAATTATATATGGAATGGTCAAGTCAAGAATTATCAGTTTATATTGTTTTTTAAAGTGCTTAAAGTAATTTTCATAATTTCCACACATTATATTTTTCATTAAAAAAGCTTTTAGACTATAAAAAGTACTTTTCTAGCTTTCAAAGTAAAAACCAAACAGAAATGATAATATGCATGTAGAATTTCGATCAGTTCTCTTTTGATAACAATCTTAGTGGCTTATCTGAATTCTGAACTCTTATATTGTCTTACAAACTTGCCAAGCCGGTGTATACTAAGTTCAAATAAATTGCTCATCTTCGAAAAAATTGTTTATCCCACAAGAAGAACAAGAGTTTGTTTATTGTTGTTCGTATAAATATTTGAACACCATCCAACAAATAATAAATAATGTAAAACTTATTTTATGTGTCTATCTCTCTTTTACTCCAGAGTTTTTTTTTTTTTTCTCTACGTGTTGATTCCAACTGATTTGGCTTCTTCTCCTCCAAATACCAAAAAAGAAAAGGCAATATACAGAGTAACTCTCGCCAAAAGAAGAAAGAGACTTTCTATATAAAAGAAACAGCTGCTGACAGCTGTTGATTTCGATCAAACAAAATAAAGCAAAAGAGATAAAATCGCCAACAAAACAATGACAATTACTCAGAGAGAGAGAGAGAGAGAGGCAACTTCTATCAACTTTCTCGCACTGACTCTACAAAGTCCTCCAAAAATGGTATGTCAGGTAGTGCCTCAAGTTGTGGAGTTGATGAAAATGGGAAATTTGGGTGGTTCAAATCTAAACAATTGAGGATTGCAATCTATTTTTCCAGTGAGAGCTTGGATCTTTCGCTGTATCAGTCTGAAGTGCTTCGCTATGACCATATTACAACTATTAAAAAGAGCAGCAAACATATTTAATAATTATTTTCCAACCATTTATGATATGGAACCACAGGAATGGTTCTTTAATATTCTCCTTGGCAGGGGCAGTTTCTTCTTTGGGGATCTGCTTCTCTACACTAACCTTTTGCTCAGGAGGTGTTGGTTCAGCAGCAGCCTTTTCTGACCGAGCTTCTGTCACACCTTCATCTAATTTTGAGATGACAGCAATCTTTGTACCTGGTTCCACAGTATCACCTTCCATGGCCACAAACTACAATCAAATCCATTTACGAGAAGGAAAATAGAGAAGGATCAGCATAACAATATAATTTGTTCTATTTTCAAGGTATAAAAAGTAAGACTACAATTAGCATTCGAAGTCATATTGCATCATCACTCAATGTTACCTTTTGAAGGGTGCCAGTTTCATGACGAACTACATCAATCGTCACCTACAAGGAGACAAACAAAATCAATCATATTGATGGTAAGTAATTCAATGAATCTTCTTGATACTTCAGAAATAGAAGCTCTATAAATTAAGTGAAGGGGGAAAAAAAGAACCTCTAGGCTCTAAGAAGTTACCTCATCAGTCTATATTTAAGCGATAGGCTCATCAACTTCAACTCTGTCGCCAGGTTCTAGTCACAATGTATTGTAGGCATCCCAAAATGTAACAAATTCAAGCACATATAATTGCACATTAATTGTAACAATTGCGGTACATAATGCAGTTGATAGAATAACATCCTTCCAAAGTGCCATCAGTTGCAGATTCACCCATAAAAGGAACAATAGCTCCAACCAGGTCCCCTACAATGGATGAAGGAACAATCAAAACTAAGCAATTGAAATATACGCAAACATGTGTGAGTAGTACACTAAGCACATACAACGTATCAAAAGCCTCATTTGTTTTCATAACTCATCTCATCTCATCTAATTATTACAACTTTTTCAAATTCTCACACAAAATAAAATAAATAATTCAACGTTTTCAAATCCAAAACAAAAATTATATTGAAAAAATTTTTTTAATAATATTTTATTCAATTTTCAACTTTTAACTCATCTCACCTCATCTCATCTCATAGGAGGCCTTAAGATAAAAAGACATATGCACAAGCAAATAAGATATAAAGTACCTTAGTCTGAAGAGAATGATCTATTTCTTGATTGGGGCAAGGTCTCTGTATTGAAATAGTTCAACTACCCTGCGTGCAGAAAGAAAAAGGTAAGGACATCAACAAGAAACTAAGACACATTTTCATAAAAAACAGAGAAATAGACATGAAAGTACAGTTGGAAACAACTATCCTAATATAAAAGAAGAAACCACACTGACCTTGGATATGAATGGGTATGACCTCCTATAACAAAGGAATTTGAAGACATCAATACAGCATTGGAAAACAGACCACAGATATAAAAAAAGATTTTCAAAAGATCAGCTAACAAAATGTGGTACTAGAGTTACAAACAAGCTCAAATCCTTGCCCAGTGAGGAAAGCCTGCAATGTCAACAGTCATAAGATTGGAAGCCTTCTACAATATTGTGGCAAGTCGATGAAAGGTGAGGAAGAAACTTTTCTTAATTTCAAACACCATGAAAAGTAATTCGAAAGGATTTGGTCTTTATTTTTTAACTCTGATGAACACACCCTGCAAAGCTACATTGGATCAGAATTTAAACCCAGATGTTGCTCAACCACTTTTTCTTTGGTTGTAAATGCTAGTTAAAGCGTGTAAAGCGGCCATCATAGCCCATTACTTACAGTAAAAAATTACATTGAAAAAACTATTAAATTAGAATAACGTGTAGAAACAAGTCAAAACCATCAATCATTCAAGAAGAAAGAGGAAAATGAAAAGAAATTTGAGCAAAACTCGGATCATTACCGAAACAGATGTACGTGGAACAATCCCACCAATCATTTCCCCGCCAATTTTGTGCTGACCTGAATCCTGATCACTACAGTATCAATTCCCATTCAAATTACAATGATTTTATAATTACAAAAAGCAAATCGATTAGCCCAATTGAATTTCAAAAAATCCAATTTTTTCTTATTAAAAAAGTAAATTTCAAGTTTACTATCGCTCACGGTCTAAAATACCCCTAGCATTGGTGGAGCTTTTGCTTCCTATCTCTGTTTTAGGAAAGTAGTTCGCTTTCTTGACGAAATATGTTCCTATCTCTAGTTCCAACGCAACCACTGCATTGTACCTCATGGTCTTGACTCTTCTCCTCGCAGAACTACTCCTCGGCCTCTTCACTTCGCACCTCAACATCGGCTTCTTCATCGGAAAGACCCACCAGGTATCTCTATCTGTCTCTCTGTCTACCTACTGTGTGATAGCTTTCTGTCTCTTTAGTCTTTGGCTCTCTTTCTCTCTTTCGATGAAGACTTCTTATTTTTCGTATTTGTTCTAATTGTTTCCCTGAACGCCCATGATTTTTTCTGGCTTACAAGAGGCCTCTCTGTTGTTCCCTTCCTGGAATCGGATTCCTTTGAGCTTTGATTTTACCTGAAATTTGTTAGCGGATCTGATAAGGCTTTCGTATTGCATGACATGGGGTTAAGTGTTTTCTGATTCCCACTACAGATTTGGAGTTCTATGGATATTTGTAATTCAATGAGTCTTCAAGCTTCTAATTTTTGTGGATTTTTTTCCCTAAGTTTCACTTAGAATCTGTTGCTGTTTAGTTGTTTGGTTCCCATGAACCAATCAAAAAAAGTTGTTTGGTTTACGAGAAAACGAAAGAAAAAACTGAGTTCTGATTTTGCGTAAAGAAAATGAAATGGGCACTACAGACCTGTATATCATGCTGAGGTGTGGCTATTTGTTAGTCACGGGTTCTGATTATTTCACTCCGTGTATAACGGATTGAAAGCTTTTGTGCATGCTTGTTGCGTTATTGCCCTCCAAATGTTTTGCTTGTTACTTTTCAGATGCTGAATTGTGCAATTTGATGAAGATCGATTGTAGTAAATATTGGAAGGCTAATTCTTCTTTATGGGTAAAATCAAAGCAACCTTGAGCCCACTGAGAACTAGATACTACCTTGTTCATTTATCATGTGCCCTGTAACCAGTTATATATACAGGCAGGATCAAGTTTTATGTTTACCTGAAGAACATTAGTAGCAAAGCAAAGTGATGGATGTGGAAGGAAAAGCTTTGAAAGCAGGTGGCTCGAGTTCAAGTCCAGGTCTGGGTTCATCTGGGAAGCGCAGAAAGACCTGTTGTTTGGCGGTGATCGGCACCATTATCGGCATCGTAATATTAATTGTCATATTGGCTTTCACGGTATTCAAGGCCAAGCGTCCCGTGACAACGTTCGACGACGTAGGCATCAAAGACCTCGACTTGTCTCTCGACGTTGCCAGGCTCACCGTGGACGTGAACGTCACTCTCGATGTCGATGTTTCCGTCAAGAACCCCAACAAGGTCGGCTTCAAGTACTCCAACTCCACTGCCCTCCTCAACTACAGAGGCCAGCTCGTCGGTGAAGCCCCACTTCTCGCTGGTGATATATCTGCCGGCGAAACCAAGCACATGAACCTGTTGCTCACCATCATGGCCGACCGCTTGCTCTCCAACACCGAGATTTACTCCGATGTCACCTCCGGTGTCCTGCCCGTCAACACCTACATCAGACTTTCTGGGAAAGTCAAGATTTTTTTGTTTAGAATTCATACCGTATCATCTTCATCTTGTGATTACAACATCTACATCTCCAATCGAACTGTCGACAATCAAGGCTGCAAGTATAAGACAAAACTTTAAATAAAACTAGTAAATACTCTTTTTGTTTCGTCCTTATAATGTAATTTGATTCAGAATCTTGTTTCGTCCTTACTTCGATTTATATTTCAGTCCACAATTTTCATTTGTCCTTATTTAGTGGATTACTGGTATAATAGTATTCAAAATGCCGTATCTTGCACTCTTCTTTTCTGTTTTTTTCTTTTTTTGTCAAAGAATTTTAATTTCACTGCTCATAGGAATATGCAGCTGGTTTTCATTATAGTTTCTTCATTCAACTTTTTTCTTTTCCCTGATTGATTTTTCTTTATAGAACTCATCAATGACAAGTTATGAATAAACAGACACTTATTTCTGCATCAACAGATTCAACACACGTTCTACTTTTCTTAATGACAATACTTCTTTAAATAATTTTCTGAAATAATGTATGGTATTTGATATTTATTGACATGATATCAGGAAATAATGTCGTCCACGACGATGTGCCTTCTTTGTTTGTCTGTAATCTGTTCTTCCTCTGATTGAATCTTTAGTATTTTGCTATCTGTCGGCAACACTAGCATCTACTACGTAGTCCCTATGTCGGCAACACTAGCTTAATTCTCCTAAATTTTTTGCTATCTGAGTTTGTTCACTTTTCAGATTGAATAGGTCTGCTTTTTAGTTGATACTGATGGAGTTTCTTTTTTATTTTGTTTTTCATTTTTTGTGTCTGTTACAATCCATTTTAGTTTAATGGACTGCGGATCAAGGATTACTCTCACCTGTTCGATAAAATTCTTCAAACAAAGATTACAACTCTTCGGTTTGTAAACCTGATAGCTCGCCTACTCGAATTAAGTTGAGCTCGAGCTGGTCAAAACACGAGCTCAAGCCAAATTAAATTATTTCTTGAGTTTACTCATTAAAAAAAGAAAAATTTATTTTTTCGAACTTTGTGCACCTCACCTCCCTTTCTTGAACCAAGAACCTTGTTTTACAAGGTTTAAGACAACATTCACATGACAGTTTCTGCTTTTCTATTATCACCGTTGATACCATATTTTCACAACTTTTGGAATCCACCATAAAGACACTTTTCTCCATGAGAAAGAAAGTAAGTTCTAAAAATGTTGTGTCTAAGCCACTGCTCATTTTCTTGGACATTCATTACCCTTTGGATTCCCAAACTCTCAACATCACAGTCACTTTCACAATAGTCGTCTTCAGTTTTCCTTTCATCTTTATCAAAGATTTCTCTCATCTTCTTCATACTCTTCTTACATAAAATGAACTTTGGCCTTCTTGGTAGGATACTCATATGATCGGTGCCCTATATCACCTCATCTGAAGCATTTGTAAGAGGATGAAGCACCATTCCCTTTGTCCTTACTCCTTCCTCCACTAGGTGGATTTGGTCGGTCAGAACTTGGAGGAGGCACCACTTTCTTGTCTTTCTCTTTTGACGCCTTTGGTTATTTTTTTGGATGTGCTCCACTTCAGTTTCTCTTCAGCCTTGAGTGCCATTTGATAAGCTTCTTCAAGTGTATGCAGAGAATGCATGAAGAGAAATGATATAACACTATGAAGACAAGCCATTTGCTAAAATGCCTCAATGGGTGTATATCATTCCAAAGTGTGTATTACAAGAGTAAATTCTATCGTGCATTACACTCAATGCATATATAGTATTTATAGACAGGGGAAATAATGCCAAACGATTTTACAAATGAATTCTAGAAGTTTTCTACAATCCTTTTCCATAGCATTGTGAGGTGGCATCACACGGTTTTCATTTCTGTTGTGCAGTGACTCTGTTGGTCATTCTGTTGTGAGCAAATTCTGTTGTGAGTGGCAGCAAGTGAGTGCTATGAGCTGGTGTGTAGTGGTACAGAATCTATTGTGCTAACATCCCCCCGCGATGCAAGCGACACTGTCTTGATGGTGAGGCTTGATCGTAGAAGAGAAAAACGAACTGAAGAGAGAGGCTTTGTGAAAATATCCGCAATTTGATCTTTACTTTGAAGAAACTTGACAGCAAGTGATTTGGCAGCAACGCGGTCATGGACAAAGTGGTAGTCCAAATCAACATGTTTAATGCGTGGGTGCATAACAGGATTAACAGATAAATAAGTAACTCCAAGATTATCACAAAATAGAGTGGGAATATTAGAGATAACAATTCCTAATTCAGTTAACAAAGATTGTAACCAAAGAATTTCACAGGCAGTGTTTGCCACAGACTTATATTCAGCCTCAGTTGAGGACCTTGCAACAGTGGGTTGTTTTTTTGAACCCCAAGAAATTGAATGTGAACCAAAGTAGATGCAAAAACTCCCAGTAGATTTCCGATCATCTGGGCAACCAGCCCAATCCGCATCCGAGAAGGCAGTTATTTTAAAGGAAGAGATAGGAGAAAGATATAAGCCAAAGGAAGAGGTGAGACGAAGATATCGAAGAATGCGTTTAACAGCTTGCCAGTGAGTAAGACGCGGACAATGCATGTATTGACATACTTTGTTAACAGCAAATGAGATGTTAGGTCTAGTTAATGAAAGATATTGGAGATTTCCAACAACACTTCGATAAAGTTGTGGATCCTCAAAAGAGGGTCCATCAAGAGTAGTAAGTTTAGTGGAGGAAGCCATTGGAGTATTCATAGTTTTGTATTGATGCATATTAGTGCGACGAAGGAGGTCAGAAATATAGTGATGTTGAGAGAGAAATAAACCAGAAGAGTTTCTATAAACTTGAATACCAAGAAAATAATGCAACACACCAAGATCTTTAACCGGAAATGATTGTCGCAGAGCAACAATAAAATCATTAATCAAAGAGGAACTAGAGGCAATGACAACAATATCATCGACATAGACTAAAACATAAATTGAGGCAGATGCATTTGAAAGAATAAACAAAGGGGAATCAGATGTAGAGGCATGAAATCCTAAATCTAACAGATAAGAACTCAACTTAGTAAACCAAGCCCTAGGGGCTTGTTTCAGACCATATATAGATTTTCGAAGTTTACAAATAAAATCATGATAGTCAGGATTTACAAACCCAGTTGGTTGGTGCATGAAAACATCCTACTCGAATTCCCCATGCAAGAAAGCGTTCTGCACATCCAGTTGATGAAGAGGCAATTTCCGAGTTACAGCAAGAGAAAGGATTAGACGAATTGTGACCGGTTTAACAACCGGACTAAAAGTCTCAAAATAATCAAATCCGGCTTGCTGCTAGAACCCTTTAGCCACAAGTCGAGCTTTTCGACGTTCTAGGGTTCTATCAGCATGTCTTTTGGTTTTAAGAACCCACTTAGAACCAAGGATGTTGAGATTGGGAGAGGGAGGGACTAAGTCCCAGGTATGATTTCGCAAAAGAGCTTCAAATTCCATTGCAATGGCATCTCGCCAGACCAGGTATTGAGAAGCTACCGAATAAGAATTGGGTTCCTCAGCAATGGAGGTTGATTCGGTGAGAGAAGCAGAGGGTTTAGGGAGAGGCCAAGGAAAAGTACCATCCGTGCGTTTCAGAGGACAAGAATGGTGAGTTTTGGATCTAGTAAGCATCGGATGAGAGGAGGAAGATGGGATCTGTGATGGAGGTAAGGGAAGGTTTGGTAAAGTCGGCGCAGGAGATAAGGATGGAGAGAAATAAATATCTGATGTATTGTTGTCGATTAGGGTTGGGGAAGATGGGTTATCATGGGCCGAAGCTAATGTAGGAGACTGAGCAGAAGTGAAGGTGGGAGAGTGGGCTAAAGAGGAGTAAGGACTAACGGGTGAAGCAGAAGAGAGAATGGGAGAGGAAGAAACGTTAGGTGCTAGAGAACTGGGCCTAGCAGGAGAAGTGGGTAAAGAGAAGTAACGAGGGCTGGGTTGAGATGTAGGATTAGAAGGACTAACGGGAGAATTAGAATCAGAGAAGGGAAATCGATTTTCAACGTCACGGGAGATATAAATTCGACCAGTGGGCATATGTAAACAATTATAGCCCTTATGATTCAAGCTATAGCCAATGAAAACACAAAGTTGAGAACGCATGTCCATTTTATAATGATTAAATGGACGAAGATTAGGCCAACAAACACATCCAAAAATCCGCAAAAAATTATAATTAGGTTGTTGGTTGAATAAAGCTTGGAAGGGAGAGATATTTTTTAAAATTGAAGTGGGCATTCTATTTATTAAAAATGTGGCAGTTTGAAATGCCTCAGCCCAAAATTGGATGGGGCTGAGGATTGAGCTAGAAGAGATAGCCCAGTTTCCACAATGTGACGATGACGTCTCTCTACACTTCCATTTTGAGCGTGAGAATAAGGACAAGTAATGCGATGAGAAATGCCAAAATTGAGAAGAAGAGATTGAAAAGGACAGAATTCTCCACCCCAATCTGTTTGTACAGCAATTATATTTTTAGAAAATGTATTTTGCACAAATTTAATGAAAGCTAAGAAAATAGTGGACACTTCAGATTTAGCATGTAACGGAAAACACCAAATATATTTAGTAAAGTCATCGACAATGGAAAAATAAAATTTAAAACCACTAGAGGATAGCACAGGTACTGGTCCCCAAACATCTAAAAATAAAAGTTGAAAAGCATGATTTGATCGGGAAGGAGAGAGAGGGTGAGGAAGAGTGTGAGATTTTGCTTGAAGACAAGCATTACAAAGAGGAAAATGTGACATGGAAGTTGTGGGTAAATTGTATTGTCGGATGGTAAAGGAGGGGAGATGGATGTCCTAAGCAGGAATGCCAAATTTGAGGAGTTGTTCTTTCACCAATGAGAGCTAGTATGGAACTAGTAGCTCTGGAAATGGACTCATCATGTGAGGGAGCACGTACAAGCCATCTTTAACGGGGTCCCTGAAGAAGTACTTCCTGGGTATGCAAATCCTTCACAAGAAAACCAGAAGAGTTAAATTCAAAAGAGGCAGAATGATCAAGACAAAACTGTCGAACAAATAATAAATTCTTAGAGATGGATGGAACATGAAATAAATTTCGGAGAAGAAATTTGCCATTAGGTGTTGGGAGAAGACCAGTGTCGGTGTTCTGGATAGGAAGAGGAGATCCATCGCCAATATGAACTTGATCAGGACCAGTATACGGTGTGGATTCTGGATTTAAATTGGAGAAATCTGCCTGAAGTGATTGGTAGCAGCTGAGTCGGGAAAACCAAGAATTAGATGGAGAGATCGAACCAGAAGTATAATTAGCTGTGAGAGATGAGGGAGGAGAAGGCTGATAGTTATGGGTGAAACGATGGTAGCACGGGAAAGCAGAGTGACCAACCCGAGTACAAATTTGGCATGTAGATTTATTTTGAGTTTGGTAGGAAAAGAAATTGGGAGGTCCCGAAGCAGAGGTACGAGCTCCACCACGACCACGACGATAACCACGGCCACGGCCACGATTGAAAGGATTTGAAGGTGGGCGAAACTGGGTGAGATTGGCAGTAAAGGATGCAGCGGAGAGAGTGGTTTGGGTCTGATGGGAAAGCCATGATTCATGGTTTAGAAGGTAACTATAAACCTGAGATGTGGATAAGGGTTCAGGTCTGGTAGTAATGGAAGATATCACAGATTCATAATCCGATCCCAAACCAGTCAAGAGATAAATTATGAATTCATGAGAAGAAAGAAGGTGGTCGGTAGAGGAGAGAGAGGAGGCTAATGCTTTGGCTTTGTGAAAATATAAGGGAACAGTGTCTGAGCCTTTCTTGAGGGTAGCCAATTGATAACGTGTTTGCACGAGATGAGCAGTAGATTGAGCTGAATAGAGATTAGTGAGGGTGGACCAAATTTCATTAGAGGTTGAACAATCAACATGAGAGAGAATAGTGTCGGTGAGGGAAGAATAAAGAGCTGAGATGATCATTTGATCTTGCAGAAGCCATGAGGTGTGGGCAGGGTTGGGTTTGTCATCACACGGTTTTCATTTCTGTTGTGCAGTGACTCTGTTGGTCATTCTGTTGTGAGCAGATTTTGTTGTGAGTGGCAGCAAGTGAGTGTTGTGAGCTGGTGTGTAGTGGTACAGAATCTGTTGTGCTAACAATGCATGATCAGTTCACTTTTAAAATGATATCTCAATTCACTAACATACATGGGCACCAATTGATTATCTGGCTCTTGCACATTTATGTGACTCATCAGCTTGTAAAATTGTTCTGTATATTTAGCCATGGATTGGTTAGCACTCTGTGGAGTGTATGGAACTTTTGGTAGAGAGATTGAGAGTAGTCCAATGGTAGAAACTTCTCATCCAACTTCATCTTCATATAAGCCTACAGTGCAATCCTTGGGATGCCTCTCCTTTCTCGATCGTTAGTATTGTTGCTATCATATCAATGCATGACTTTTTAACTTGTAGCCATGAACTGAACTTTTCTTTCCTCCGAGCGGTCCTTCCATTCAAAGAATGCCATCAAAGAAGCAATCCGATCGCAATACCAATCATCTACATTAAGCCTCCATTCAAAGTCTGAAACGTGCACTTGAATAGTCCAATCAGTGCTCTCCAAATCCCTAGCCAGTCGTTCCATAGACTATTAAGCTACTTCGGATGGGGTTGGAGTTGAAAAACTTAAAGAAGAATGACATTGTCTTCTACACCAACTCCATTATTGAAAAATTGGCCTCCACTTCTTTGGCTTTGACTTGAGGAGGAGGATGATAGCCTTTGTAGAACATCATTCAACATTTGTTGAAGGCTCTCATTTACTTTCTTCAACTTAGCACAATTTCAGCCTCCATCTCTACATCACTTGAATTCTTTCTTCTTCTAGGAGCTATTTCTCCAGCCAAGATAGTCTTGCTATGATGCCAATTTGATGCAACCCAAAAGCTACAAGGATAAATACGAATGAACTTGGTGGATTTTGATCTAAGAACAAATGAAGGAAAACAATGATAGATAACCTAGGATGTCACTCAACCAGGGGATAGTAGGTGTCACTTGACACTATTCTAATTATGGATGTCACCCATATAACCAAGCCAAACACTTGATAGAAGAAGGAGATGAACTCAACTTCAAATGCAAACTTGCTAGAGGGTTTTAAACTAAAAAAGGATCTCCCTATTTCGTCCATTTCCTTATGTTTAAATAGAAAGTACATGATTAATCGTAGGAGATATCATTTAAGGCCAAATACAACTTCTCAATGTGTTAGTAATTGCTGTAGAAAACTTCTAACAACATCTATAAATATTAAGTGCTTAACTATTTCCTATGTCTAACAAACCATACAAGACACATAAATGCTTAAAGCCGAAATTCAAAATAAATAACTGACCATTGTAGATTCTGTCCAGCACACATGCCATATATCACCTCAGCTACCAAGCCATGTCGCCACGCCATCGTGCTACATCATCATGCCACATTATCATATGTGCAACTACATGAAGGATCTAACCCGAGTCCTCCTCCCTCATTTTCTTCATTTCATTTCTCTCTGTAACACCCCCTTCCCGTAGGCTAGGTGTGTCACGTAATTTTTCCTGAAAAAAATAATCTGGCAAGAGATTCTCTAATTTTATAATTTAGTAAGAAAGATACTGAAATTTATTCTGAAATAAAAGGTCTCATAAAATTGTCTTAAAAAAAAACATTAAATGAATAAACTGAATAACTTCATGTCATAAAAGACATGTTTTATTTTAGAAAGTCTGAACTAAAACAAATAAAATGCTCCTTTTACTCCTGGCCTGCCTGCTCGTAATCATCATCTTCACCTGGGTGGTTAAAACATGAAAATAAACTAAAATGAGTCGATGACTCAGTAAGAAATCCATCACAACGTAAACGTAATAAACATAAGAGTTTCATAAGAACTTTCATGCTGAGAACTTAAAATAAATAAATTCATGACTGATCATGCTAATGCTCATGCAATATATGACTGACTATGCTGAGCTAACTGACTGATTTATCTGACTGGTTTATTTGACTGGTTTATCTGACTGAACTGACTGACCAACACACTTAACCCTGTGTGCGAGGTTGTGCACCAGTCCCACATCCCGCTGCAGCAAGGGGAACTGCTGATAGTATTCTAACATACTATGGTGGACCACGACTGAGTTCGTGGCTTGCACACCACCCTGAACTGAACTGCATTGGTACCATGCATCTGAATGGCCATATATTAACTGATCTGAACTTATCTTACACTTGAACTTAAGATAGCTTACGTGTCTTATGACCATGAGATGCATGACATAATATATACATAATTATAATTTCTGAATCTAAACATGATGCGGAATGACATGATCGTGTGCTATGCTAGATGACATGCTTGCACATGACATGAGTGATACATAAAAATTGGCTATCAATGAACTGGCTTGAATAATATTTATATATAAGCTGATCTGTGATGATCCTAATTTGTGAACAAATTACTTACCTCGCTGCGTTTCTTCTTGAATAAAACTTTGTAACTTGCGACCTATATACAAATAAATAACTATCACTAAATTGTTGGAAATAATTAAATACTATATCTTATTTAACTAAATTTGGAAATCTAAAGATAATCTACAACTATTTTGTTTAACACTAAAATCAATAAATCTTGATATTTTAA
>QEOT01004493.1:92797-111028 GCA_003123785.1 Pterocarya stenoptera
CATTCTAGAAACTGAAATCTGATACACGTAGGAAACCTCATTGAAATGAAACTCTATCAAATTTAAATAACAACTATAATAGAAAATATATATAAAGATAAGGTAATTATTAATTCTAATAAAACTATAGTCATAATAATTTAAATCTAAATAAAGCTTACTAGGAAAATAATTACTTATATACCCTATAGTCGAAACTGGTATGTTACACTCTCACTCCTCTCTCTCATGCAACTCCCTCTACTGACCCATCTCTCTCTCTCTCTCTCTCTCTCTCTCACGTCGCAATCACACGTCAGTCTCACTCCTTTGGCCTCCATTTGGTTCGATCATCATATCTCTCTCTCTCTCTCTCATCTCACTTTATTCTCTCGATGCTCCCTCACTCTCTCTCATCACGCCACTCAAAATTGATTGGAAATTGCCAAACTGATTGAAAATCGGCCGGAACCAGTCCTGCCGATTTCTCCCCCTTAATCGGTCGTTTCGACCGATTTCATACCAATAAAAAAATCAGCCAATTCGTTTTTCACCCCTAGACTCGTATTAACAATTTTCACTAATTCATAAGAACTATATCAACATGCTTATTCTCGTATACTTAAAATGATTTTCCGCGCGCAAGGAAATAACAATAAAATGCCGTGGATTAGTAAATAGAAAATTGAAAAATGTGGGTTGAAATAACTTTCGTCTATGCCTTGTAAATCGAGATATAATCGAGCAAGTTAAGTCGTCTATGAAATATTAAATAATAAGCTTTATCTTGATTATATGTGTTTTATTTTAGATAGTTTTATATGTCAATTACTTAAATAAATTGACACATTTTATAAAATTTGTTACATTAACATGCATAATTAGAAACAAAAAATTTCAAAAAAAAAAAAGAGAAATGATATTTGCAGTCCTAGGGTATACAAGCGCTACACACTTCTTTTAAAAAAAGTAGATAAATATGAGATTCACATTAAAAAAATTATTTTTTAATAGTAAAATTTATTTTTTTAAAAAGAGTGTGAAGAACTTGTATATCCTAAGACTCTATCTAGTATTATTAACAATAAATATTTGCTGAATATAATATTGAAATTTAAGGGTATTACTATCAGTTTATTTAAATAAAAATTTAAGATGAGAAAATCTTATAACCGGTTGGCCTTATAACCCAAAATAACAGCCCCAATTCCATGATGACACATAGACATCACACCATATGTTTCATGTGGCCGCCCAGTAGGGAATTTCCATTCAGAACCCTCACTCCCATTCAGAAGCTGGGCATCCCTCGCTCGCACCCCTCGTTGAGAGGAACTGTCAGGACTCCAAGGATAGTAACCCATGGCCGAGCCACCCATGAGTCACCATGGCCAATCCATGGGCCTTAGCATGCCACGGGCCACCTTGGCCCATCCACTACTATCTTATTGCTTTATAGTTTATTTCTTATTTATTTTTAATTAATATTTTTCAAGGGATATTTTGAGGGTTTTCACTTTGTAATTTTTATAAATAGAACCCTTAGACATTTTCTTTGGATATTTTGGCAAATTTCCTAAGTGGGTGGATTATTATTCTTGAGATTACTTTTCGGTGCTTAACACTTAGGCTATTTGGGTGAAATTCGTGAGTCCCTAATAGAGGATCATCACCTTGAAATTCATGAATAGATGTGATTCAATCTATCTTGTTTCTTTGCAACTTTGTAAAATTTGTGAATCAAAGTTGTTTTGTTATCTTTATATTCATTCAAGTTCTTGAGTGTTCATTCTTTTCCATTATGTTCATTCATTGTTCTTAAGTGTTCATATTTTTTCATTGTGTTCATTCATTGTTCTTAAGTATTCATACTTTTATTATCTTGTTCATCCATATAATTCCTTACATTCATTCAATCTTCCCAACACCATAATTCGACCACCACAAGTGTTTGCCCTACTTTTCCTATTCGGCCACCTCCCATAATTACCCTTCATCCAATCCTCCATTGACCTAGCCGAAATCCCCTTGTCTCCATCTTTCCATAATTGCCATTTACTATAACTAGCCCTATCAATCCACATTGACCTAGCCGAAACCCTAAGCCTCCATCCTTCCAATCCCATAATTTTCATATTTGCCACTTACCAAAAGTAGCCTTCCTCCATCCATATTAGCCATAGCCGAAAGTCCAAAGCCTCAATCTTTCCATACACATATTTTGCCTTAATTGGAAACCCTAACCTTCCATAAAGATCTCTTAAACTTTAGGAATCCTAACCCTAGCCACCCTTCATCCAACTAAATCCTAGAGTCCCACAAGGTAGTTCCTATCACTTTGGAATCCTTGACTCATCTCTAAATCCAATCCCTTGATCTTAGGAAATTCCATTCCATCTCTTATCCCTTAAATCTCTCACTCCCTAAGATCACTCAAGTCAACCCAAAACCTTCTTTATTTACCAAAACCGAAATCCAATCTTCCATCAATCATATCCACCTTTCCAAATCTTACCAATCCCTAAATCATCTCCTACAAGTTAGGAACTCATCTTCCACCTTCCAATCCCTCCAAATTCGAAATACATTCATTGCCTTAGTTAAACTTCCAATTCCCAACAACTCCCATGCATCTTATCATTTAGGATCAAACCCTAGCCACCTTACCCATTTCCAAATCATATATTCCTTATCCTATCTTCACTCTCCAATCTCTTAATTTTAGGAACTTCCCTAGAATCACTCCATCACTCAAATCAACCAAAGACTTTCAACCTATCGTCATATCCAAAACCTATCTTCCATAGTCAATCCATTAAATCACTCAAATCCCATCTTCCATATCCATTCCCTAGAATCACTCTAGTCAACCAAATACTTCCACCCTCTTACCAAAACTGAACCACCTTTCCATATTTGATCTTACACTTTAGGGATCACAATAACCACTACCATATTCAGCCAACCCTAATCACCAAACCTTAATTTCACTCATCCACATCTCTTCCAAACCCTAACAACTTATCCTAGACTCCAATCCTAGCCCAACACTTCCTAATCTCGAAATTCCCCTTAGCCACCATCCAAACTTTAGCATATCTTCACCTTACCAACCCTAATCATCATCCAAGTTGTCCCAACATTAAAGGCAACCTTCAAACCATTCCATATTATATCAAACACACCAAAATCATTACTTAGATCACTTGAACTCATCATCATCATCATCATTTCCATCACTAAATACCAAACCTTCATCAATCTAGGAACCCTCAATTGCCATGAAAGTTGAAAGCCAAGCAAGGTGGCAAGGACACTCGGTCACCATCATCACCCAAGGCAAACTCGTGGACCTTAGTGGTTTGGGAGAAGACCGGGGTCCCTAACAGAAACGTCCCTCTCGCCGACACGGCCATGCCCAGACCATCACATTGCCTCGTCTACATGGCCACCCCTCGCATCCCTCACACTGCTTGCAGACCATAGCTTTCGGCCATGCCCAGAGAACATCGTCTCCAACAACAAGGTTACGGCCAATTTGGTTTCTGTGAGAGTGAGGTATTGGATTCTTCATTTCATGAATGTGATTACCGATAAAACCTATAAGAGTGAGGTTTTGGATTCCGTTTGTTTGGTTGCCGATAAAATCTTGGAATTGAAACCTTCTACACATGCAGTGTTGTGATAATAATGATTGCAATTTGGAATGATTTTTGGGTTTGGGAATTTTTTGTGATATTACGTGTAGTTTGGATTTGGGTATTTTTTGTGATTAGAGAGATTGTGAATCTGCCAATCCATTAATGTGATCCATTAACAACGACGATGTCTAATGCGAAGGTGGGCGACGGCCAATCTGGTTCGGAATGGGGAGGTGGGCAACGGAATATAGGCTACTCCAGATGGGAGATGGCGATGGACAAAAAAAAAAAAAAAATCATGGGAACGACTGGAACTAGGGGTGACAATATGTGATACGATCCGTTAACCCAATACGAACACGACACGATAAAAGCGGGTTATGGTTTAGCCTTAACGGGTTTGGGTCAAAACAGGTTGATCCGTTAAGATACGATTGCTTAACAGGCTGACCCGTTAAGAAAGTTACAGTTACAATTATACTCTTATGCCTAAAAATAAAATTGTTGAAATTTTAATTTATATATTTTTATTGTTTGGATTGTAATTTTGGACTTGTAATTAGTTTTATATTTTTTTTAGATACTGTGATTTTAACATTTATATAAAATTATGCTAAACTTAACTAGGTCAAATGAGTTAATTTTGAGTCTGTTCAACTGATTTACATAAATGGGTCATAATGGATTGACATGACACAATCCGTTATGTTAACGGGTTGTGTTAGAGTTTGAAATTTTGACACGATAAACTTAACGGGTCGAGTTCGGGTTAACCTATATAGTATAATATACATTTCTTGACACGACACGAACATGATCCGTTAACACGATTTGACACTCATAATTGGAACAACAAGAATGATAGGAGAAGTCCAAACTAGCGGCGATGAAGAGATAGGTGATGAAACATGGCGGCAGCGTTGAGGAGAAGATAGAGATTGTGTGAGAGCACTAATATTGGCTTAGCCAAATGTATCTTCAAAATTTAGCCAATATCACACATTTTTACATTTGTTTATTCCATTTAAATTCAATTCCTATATTGGATTAGCCATTTACTCTCTATATAATAATAAAATATTATTAAATTAATAATTTTTTTATTTAACTTATTTATATCACATTTTATAATTCTACGAATTTAATATTAATAATAATTATATTCTAATTAAATTAATATTAAAAAATAATATTTTTAAAAGTCATTTAATGCTAATAACAAAAAATATTTGATTAAACTCATAAAAAATTCTATCTAAATTTCTTAATTACAAATCAAATATTATTTTTATTGGAATGAGAAACTAATATTTTAATATTTGCTTGTAGTAAAAAATTATTATTTTAACTTTTGGTGAATCAATTTGATTCTTCAAATTTGGCTAATCACTGTAGCAGAAATGTAAATTGTTTTAGAGATGCCCAATCCAATGTGAGGTCTTTTTAGTACAAATTAGTTAAATTTTAGTTAACCTTTAACTTTGCCCAATTCAATACTAGTACTATGAGACATTGCGGGCTAAGAAAGTTTATGAAATTATGAGATTTTTTGTGATAAGAAAAAATCTAATACAATAAATTTATTTTGAAGTCTTTACAATTACTAATGTGGCATAATACTATTAGTGAGTGTTTATCTCAATACCGCTCAAAAGCAAAACTCATTTAAGATAGTGCGTAAACGCCGTCAATTGCAAATATCTTTTCTGTTTAAGATATCTCAATCCTCTTTCGAGTCTTCGTGACGTTTCAAATGTCGTCGGCAGCGATAATTTTGTCAATAAAAGTTAACGCATACTGAAGTAATTGACCGACACAACTTCGTATCAAACCCTCTCCTCTCTCTCTTTCTCTCTCTCTCTCTTCTACTGTGATATCCGGGCTGAGCACCACCGTAGAGGGATGATACAGCTACTTTACGGCGTGATCGTCTCCCAAATGGCTCTCATTCTCACCCTCCTCTTTAACACCCCTCTGCGAAAGCTCGTGATTTTAACCTTGGATCGCGTCAAGCGCGGGCGGGGCCCAGTCATGGTCAAGACCGTAGGCGGGACCATCGTAGTCGTGCTTGCATCTAGCGTTTACAGCATGATCAAGATCCAGAGACGCACGATGGAGGCAGGCGTGGGAAATCCCACCGACCAGGTCCTCATGTCCAAGCACATGCTCGAAGCTTCTCTTATGGGTAACTTCTCTCCATTCATTCGCTACTTTTATTTTTTTAATTTGATGCTTTGTCATTTAGCAGTTGACTCTGATCCTTTGTTTGGTCACCAAGAACTTGGCGAAAAAGAAAAAAAACAGAGATAGCATTTTTAGGTATACGCCTGTAACCCATGCCATGCGCGAATCGTTGTATATGTTGTGTATGAGGGAGAGAGATATAGAGAGATACAGGATTTTATAGTGAAAAAATTCAAAACAGTTTATTGGGCGATTTATTTTGACGAAATAATATAAAAATTGAATTAGTGCCTTTAGGTGGATCTCTCCTCTTATAAAGAGAAAAAAATATTCAATGCTAAACAATATATCCATTTAGCTCTCCTGACATAGAACAAATCGTGAATTGAATACTTACAAATTAAGAATAGAAAACTTATGAAAACACCAAGTCTCGAAGAAACGTACTGCATGAAAATATAAGATCTAGCCAAATAAAAGTCTGAGAAAAGCCAAACATACCAAAGTTACGGTGCTTTGGAATGAGAACGAAACTGAGAATTCTGAGGCTAGAAATGAAAGAGGAAGAGAGAATGAGAGATGGAATTTTTTTGTTTCTAATCTTGGGAAGCGTGGTGAGGGAAATACTTAAAATTATACTTAATGGTTAAATAAGTGATTATTAGTAGAATTAGATATTTTTTTAATCTTTTCTTAATGATTAAGGATGTTAAAAAATTACTTAAAAGAAAATAATAATAAAATTCAAATACACTATAAGTAGTAAATAGATACTAAGAGGGTACCTTCCCAATTTTCATGGTTGGAGGCCCGTGGCCGTGTTTAATATGATCACCCATTTACTTTTGACGGTTTTATTTTTGAATTACGGGATTTGAGTTTGACCACTGCTCATTGGGCTCCATCCTGCTTTGTGACTCTTTCGGCATTCCTGTGAAATTTCTCTCACTTCTCGCCCTTTCTCATCTGCTTTCTTTGACTTGTTGGGGGCTTTTTCCTTCATCAAATCAAGACCACAGCTTCCAATTTCCACCATTTTTGGCGTCTCTCAATCTCGTCGGGAGGAACTTTCACATGCTGCTATTTTCCAGGTTTTGCTTGTTTGTTTCTCTTCGGATTGGGTTTCTTTCTAAAGTTTTTGGGCTCTCAGATTTTTTTGAGAATTTTCTTTCTGGTACAAGTCTTCCCAAGGGGTTCGTGGCCATGATTTTGTTTTTCAATGAGGTTGTATAAAGTTTATTTTTGGTTTGCCTTTTGGGTGTAAATGGGTATGTCTAATCATGACAATCTCAGTTGCAGAAAATTATCCTATAAATTATCTGGTTTTTATTGCCTTTTGACGGTTTTTTTTTTGAATTACGGGATTTGACGGTTGACAACTAAGATAGTTCAAACCCGGCATCGGTTATTCGCATGCGATTTCTGTGACATATCACTACGGTTAAAGTTTGAGAGTGGAGGAACTACCGATTAATGCGGTCTAAATGCCAAGTCAGATGTTAAAACTTGGCTTTTATATATAGTAATAGATATGTTAGGTTGTGCAGTTTTGGGAAGATGATCCAATGCTCATTGCTCTGGCCATACAAATCTTCCAATTGAAATAATATTGGTCTAGGTGTGTGCGTGCGTGTCAATCTTGCATTGAAAATTTGGTGCTTCTATCTCCATATTCCCTTTTTGGTGTTATGAACTGGTAATTGAGTATTAGTTTACTGGTATTAGGTGTCTTTGGCGGATCTAATAATAATTCAGTTATGTCGGCTCAAGTGCCATAATGATATTGATGATTGATATGAAAATGGTACAACCTCATATGATGCTTGATTATGAGTTTTTATTTCCCTTGAATACATGGGATGTTTTTATTTTTGTTTGGCACTAGTTTTCCGGGACAAAATCCCCGACTAATCTGGGTTCATACACGGATGTTTGGCATGCGCTCTTATACTTTGCCCAGATTGAAATGGTCCATGTCACATGTTGTTCCAATCAATCTCATATAGCATCATATGGCTTAGCATTGGGCCACACACCTGGTTATAGTTGAGGTTGACTACTATGGTTAAAAGGGGAAATCATTTTTCATTGGCATGCCAAATGCTAAGGCATTTGTTGTTCAAATCTTCATGTAGCGACACTTGGCCACATACGCAAGGGATCAGTCATGTTGGCTTGT
Source organism: Pterocarya stenoptera (assembly GCA_003123785.1). Classification (NCBI taxonomy): domain Eukaryota; kingdom Viridiplantae; phylum Streptophyta; class Magnoliopsida; order Fagales; family Juglandaceae; genus Pterocarya; species Pterocarya stenoptera. The sequence continues at coordinate 100,781 of QEOT01004493.1, forward strand.
TGATATGACAGATTGAGGTGGTGGCGTTAATACTTCTGATGAGGATGGTAGCTTGGTTGGTTGAAAGCTTCAAATTCTTTATATTATTGGGATCCCAAATATTGTAAATTTTTCTCCTCACAATGTTAAATGATAATTAATTTCCTATGGGCTAAGTGAAAAAGAATATATATATTTTTTGATGTCAGGGAACCTCTTTAAGGCAGGGTCCTTCGGACCCACCCCTGCAAAATAAACCCCGGTCCTGTGCACCGCACCCTTGGAAGTTTCCCTACATGAAACTGGTTAAATTGCTGAAAAAAATAATATATTTTTAACGCCCCATTGGAAGGCCCAAATCACATGGCCTATACTCTAAAAGAACTAGTCAATGATACAATTGGAGCTCTATTGGAACATTATAAAGAGCAAAAACTTCTCATTCCCAAGTAATGTGGGATCCCTTATACAACCTACCTTATCCTCTTATCATATGGGATATCACAATCTCTTTTCTTAAATTCTCGACGTCCTCGTCGGGCCCATCTATCGTAGGTGGCACGGTTTAAGTCTCACATTTTTGGTTGAGATAGGTTCTGATACCATTTGTAACGCCCCAATAGAAGGCCCAAAGCACATAGTCTATACTCTAAAAAGACTAGTCAATGATACAATTGGAGCTCTATTGGAATATTATAAAGAGCAAGAACTTCTCATTCGCTAGCAATGTGGGATCCCACACACTACCTACTTTGTCCTCTTATCATATGGGGTATCGCAATATTGGTGCTTCTTTTTGCCAACAATAGGTAGCATAATCAAATTTCAGATTTTTGACGAAATCTATCTTGGAAAACAATTGCTTGATATAACAAATTCTTGATTTTTATTGAAAGTAGGTGTGGTTTGAACCCCTAGGAGTTGGCTCAAGTGGTAAATGTGGTTTGGGGGTATGCTTCCCTAGGTCTAAGTTTTAAATCCCCTTGGATGCAAAGTGCAAACAATCTCTAGGGGCCATCGGACTGAGGGATTTTGCCATTGAATTACCTGAGGTGTACTTGCGGGAAACTCCTTGTCGAGGGCCTGTGTAACCACAGGATTAGTCGGGACGCTGTTCTCGGATACCTGGTGCCAGTAAAAAAAAAAGTAGGTGTGGTTTGTTACTGAGGCGAAATGTTGAAATTGCACCCAACTGAACAAGTCTGGCATGGGAAAGAATGATCACGGGCAGTGCTCTGTTGTCACTGGCTAAAATAGGGGATGGACATGAGTAGCTTAATTAGTTTTTTATGGGGTAGTTTTCATGATTGGTGTACTTTTTGTAATGGTTAGTATATGTCATAGAATGTCTTGCGCCCGTCCTTGTGTGTGTGTGTTAGGGAGTAGTTGTTGTTTCCATTACTGCTATAGTGGTAGTTTTGTTAGTGGTCTTTGTAGTGGGTTGTTTGAATAGAATGGAAGTGTGGAGAAAAGGGTTGAGGAAGAAAATGCTAGTTTGCGTTGTGGTATTTCTAGTCCTAACTCCTAAGTGAGATTTCTGGTGCATTCCAGGCCAAAGTGAAACGTTTATTAATTTCCTTTCGATTATTGTTGTTTTTTATTGGGTTGCATCATTTGGTGCCACTTATTATTTTTACTAACAAATCACTCTGCAAAAACAAGGCCCTTAGGTGCACACATGTCAAGATTAACATGCTGAGATTGGCCAACATTGTATGGAGTTGTAAGGATTTAACTTGGAAGATCTAGCCGAAGGCATATTTTGGAAGTTTGTGACTCAATGATGGCCTGATATATATTGATCCTGCATCTATTGGAGAATTGGATGGGAATATACTGATAAAAGGGAAGCTTTCAGAACAAGCATACGATGCCTCCTATTGATGTCTTGTATTTCAGTTGATGCAGTTTTTGTGCATGCACACATAATGTGGAATAGTAATTGTTTTTGGTTGGTCTGTGATTGCTGTTTTGTCATCTATTCTATTGACCACATAGACATAACAACGTATGGTTGCAAAAAAACAAAAAATCAAAAACAAAAAACCTATGGTTTATGCATATGGACTTTGTACGTCCTGGGGGTAGACAATCTAAATTCTATCCACCTAAGAGATAAGGAAGGTTAAAAAACCACCAGGAAGATGAAAAATTGTTGGCCATCTAAGATCACTCCATGGTTGATGTTGAAACCTGGTTTCAGTGGCATAGTTGAAGAAATGTGGCTTTTGCAGGGTAACTTCCAGGTTGGACAGGTTCCTGATTTCATCAGAGTGGGAAAGCCATTTCCCAGATGTGTGGCAAAAGAGATTGGATCGTTTATTCGTTGTCCTATCTTGCTTGATTGTGGAGGTTTAAGGAGTGGCCGAAGGTTTTTTAAATTTGAGAATAGGTGGTTGAAAACGGAGGGGTTTGTGGATAGGGTCAGACAATGGTGGTCTTCCTACTAGTTCCAAGGTACCCCTAGTTTCGTTTTTGCTAATAAATTGAAAGTTTTAAAAAGTGATTTGAAGTTGTGGAATATGCAATCTTTCGGAAATATAGGAGAAAACAAGAAAATCAAGATAGAGGGAAATTCAGGAGGATAGAGAGGCTGCAAGAGATGCGGCCCCTTGCACAGGAAGAGCAAGTGTAGAAGATAACGTTGGTTGCAGATCTTGAGAGGATGATTTTACTAGAAGAAGTGTCATGGCGTCAAAAATCAAGAGCTTTGTGGTTAAAGGAAGGCAACCGAAGTACGAAGTTTTTCCATAGGATTGCTAATTCTCATAGGAGAAATAACAACATAGAGGTGCTGAAAATTGATGGGGCTGAACGTAGAGAAGAACAGGTAATCCACACTCATATAGTTGATTTCTTTGAGAAACTTCTAACTGAATAGGTGGGATGGCAGCCTACACTTGATGGACTTGTCTTTGATGGTATTGGGCCGAGTGATATCGTTCGGCTGGAGAGGGCTTTTGAGGAGGTTGAAGTTTATGATGTAGTGTGGAAAATGGTCAAAGACAAGGCACCCGGTCCGGATGGGTCCTCTATGGGTTTCTTCCAAGATTGTTGAGATGTGGTTAAGGAAGACCTACTGAAGGTGTTTCAGAAGCTGCTCTCGGCTGGGAAATTTGAGAAAAGTCTCAACACCACTTCTATTGCATTAATACCCAAAAAGGTGGGGGCTACAGAGGTTGCGAAGTTTCGGCCTATTAGCCTAGTGAATGGGGTGTACAAGATTATTTCAAAAGTGCTTGCAAACTGTCTTAGCGAGGTTATAGGGAAGATTATCACTAAACCTCAAAATGCCTTTCTAAAAGGTAGGCAAATTCTTGATGCGGTCTTTATCGCTAATGAATGCCTCGATGGTTGATTGAAGGCTGGTAGTACAGGGATCTTGTGCAAATTAGATATGGAGAAGGCGTATGATCACGTTAATTGGGATTTCTTGCTCGATTTACTTGGGAGATGTGGTTTTGGGGAAATGTGGAGGATATGGATCTGTTGGTGTGTATCTATGGTGAGATTTTCTATGTTGATAAATGGTAGTCCAGAGGGCTTCTTTCCTAGTTCACGTGGTTTGAGATAAGGGGATCCGTTATCACCGTTACTATTTGTTATTGTTATGGAGGCGCTAAGTAGGATGATCTCGGTTTTGGTGAAGAATGGTTTTGTAGATGGCTTCCCGATTGGAATCCCGGATAGGGGTAGTATTATCAATGTTTTGAATTTCGTACTGTACTGGCCGGTAAAGCCGAAATGTTTCGTTTCTATGGTGTAGCCGGTACAGAGAAGGGTATAGTTTCGTATCGGTTAGAATTTCTGCCGTTTCGGCCCCGTACCAACCGATATTTCGGCCTTTACTGTTTTTTTTTTCTTCATTTCTTCAAACTGCAAGTTAATTTTTTAACCCCCCAATTCACACCAGACTATTTATAATTTATATATTTATATATAATTTATTCATATATAGGCTATTATTTTGGAATATAATTTATATATATAATTTATTCATATATAGATTATTCTGAAATGGTACTGGTACTGAAATATCTCGTTTCAATGTCTTTTTCGAAATGGTCACCGGTACAGTATTCAAAATGTTGAGTATTATTATTCCCACTTGCTGTTTGCAGATGATACTCTTATTTTGTGTGAAGCCGATCAAAATCAGGTGCAAGCTTTAAAGGCCTTGCTTTTATGTTTCGAAGTAGTTTCTGGTTTGAAAGTGAACTTTGACAGATTAGAAATGGTGTCAATTGGAGGTGTTCCTAATTTGCGCCAATTGGCTAGAACATTGGGTTGTAAGATTGTTGCTTTTCCCATGACTTATCTAGGACTTCTGTTGGGGATCACTTCGAGGGCGTCCTCCGTTTGGGATACGGTGACCGAAAGAATAGAGAGGAGATTAGTAAAGTGGAAGAGAATGTACTTGTCAAAAGGAGGTAGGATTACTTTGATTAAGAGTACACTTTCTAACTTACAACCTATTTCTTGTCTCTTTTCCCTATACTGGCAAGAGTGGTGGCCCGTATCGAGAAGTTACAACGAGATTTCTTGTGGGGAGGAATGGGGGATGAGTTTAAGTTCCATCTAGTTAAGTGGGAGAAAGTATGTCGTCCAATCTCTAATGGTGGCTTGGGTATAAGAAATTTGAGGTTGTTTGATCGGACGTTACTTAGTAAATAGTTGTGGAGATATAACAATGAACCAGAGGCCCTATGGAAAATGGTGATTGAAAACAAATATGCGGTTTATGGGGGAGATGGTGTATTAGATAAGTTAGAGAGGCTTATGGAGTGGGCTTATGGAAACACATAAGAAAAGGGCGGGGGGTCTTCAATCAACCCTTAAGACTTCAGGTGGGTGTAGGATCCGGGATTAGTTTCTGGAGAGATGTTTGGTGTGGTAATAGTGCCCTACAAGAGTTATTTCCTTCGCTTTTCCAGATTGCAAGTGCCAAAGATGTCATAGTGGCGGAAGTTATGGGGGTCTCGGGAGGGCGGATTCACTGGAGTATTAACTTTAGTAGGGTGGCACAAGATTGGGAAATGAGCAGTTTTGTAGATTTTTATAGCCTAATATACTCCATATGACCAAACATATAGCAGGAAGATGGTATGTGGTTGGATTCCTACAAGGAAAGATGTCTTTTCTGTTCGCTCCATTTATAAAGCTCTCACACAAGAGCTCGACACTTAGTTTCCTTGGAGACCTTGGAGAAGGCTTTGGAGGCACAAGGCCTCCTTAAAGCCTCATTTTTTGTGTGGACAGCTTCATTAGAAAAGATTCTCACCACCGACAACCTAAAGAAAATGAGGGTAATTATAGCAGATTGGTATTGCATGTGAAGAAGAGGGGGTGAGTCGGTGTATCATCTTCTTCTACATTGTGAGATAGTAAGGGAACTCTGGAATGTGGTGTTTAGTAAATTGGATCCAGCGTGGGTTATGCCGGAGACCGTGATGGCAATGTTGGGGTGTTGGACAAATATAAGAGGCATGTAGCAAATCAAAGCGGTTTGGAAGATGATCCCTATTTGCATCTTGTGGTGCTTATGGCAGGAGCGAAATGAGCGGACGTTCGAGGACAAGGAGAGATCGATGGAAGAGCTAAAAGTTTTATTTTATAGAACTCTTTGTACTTGGGCTATTGCTGTGGACTTTAATGGCTTGGCCTTACATGATTTCCTTGCTTCTAATGCGCCTACTTCGCTAGGGCATATGAGTTTTGTATTTGGCTTTTGCCCATTCTGTTCTTAATAAAATCTGTTTACTTACCCAAAAAAAAAAAAAAACTGCCAAGTATCTTAACCCAAAAGAATTAACATTTATGCTGATTCTCTAAGATGAAGTCCAGCAGTAAAGATCTATATTTTTTCAGGTTTTCTGTTTTTCAATGCTGGGCTCATCACTAATATTATTTGGCTTTTTTAAACTAGTCCTTGGTTTTCCGTTTTGAGATAGGTTCCCTCTTGTATACTTTTGCACTTTTTATTAGTTATTAAAAAAAAAAAAATTTCGGCCTTTTTACATTTCATGCAATTTTATTTTCTTTTTTTTTTATAAGTAAAAGTATTATATACATGCAATTATATCTGTTCAGTGAATTTATTGCTAAGAAATGGAAGTTCTGGATGTTTGCTTTAAGATTATCAATACTTCCCATTTCAGGGTTTATTATGTTCCAGTCATCCCCTGGCTGCGGTTCCCTGCTCATTGGCTGTGATTCATTTTGTTAATGCCCCTGCATGACTGATCTTCTTTCCTGTGTAAAGTGGGTTTAGATAAAGCAAATACTGGAAATATAATGTTGGACACTGTACAGGGTGCTTGATTGGGAGTTTTTTGTTCTCTTGGATTCCTGTTCTGTTCTTGGCTAATTATTGAAAACATTTTGATGATCTTTCATTAAAAGGCATCCATTTTTTTCTCTTAAGCAGAACATGCAATAATTATAGTCTCTCTAACATTTTGTTGAGCTTGTACGTGGAATCAGACAACAGAAAGTGTTCTGAAGAGACAACTGCTAGTGTGAAAGTTGCTTGACTGCAATTGTATTGATTTTTCTTTGATACCATGCATCTATTTTGATCTGCTTCAAGAGTTCTGCTATTATTAAATACCTAGGGCTGTACATTTTAAGCTAGTTCCCTGTATTTTGAATTTACAGATTGATGGAAGATTACTGAAAAAAATATTAAAAAAGAAAAAGCCACAAATGTATTATCTAAAGAGTAATAATTTGTACATGCCCCAAACAGACGTGCATTCTCTTTGTTAAAAAGTGGACCCCATCAAGAAAAAGTGTAAAAAAACCTTTTCTTTTTTAGTGGGACCAACTTTTTTACAAAGGGCTGTGCGAAACTTGTTTATTTGGGGCTTATATTTAGCATTATTCTAGCTCGTCTCATTTGAACATCCAAATACCATTCAAACACAAACACTTTTCAATTTTAAATTTTTAAAAATTTCATCTAATCATAACTTAATCATTACAACTTTCCTAAACTTCCAAACAAAATACAAACAAAAAATATTTCAACTATTCCATATCCCAAAACAAAAATAATGTTAAAAAATTATATTCTAACAATATTTTAACTTTATAATGTTTTTATTCAACTTTTTCTCGCTTTTTTCCTAGAACTCCATAAACATCTGAACTTAAAACCATTTTACTACTATTCACAAACCATCTCATCTTATCTTATCTCATCTTACTATCGAAACGAGGCCTAAATGTCGGTTGTCAACTTTCATCCTCGTTGATTTCAAAGGTTTATGTTTTAGTTTTTTCCCGAGTCTGGGAACATATCAATGATACATTAAAGAGGATAGGAGGCATCTCCCTACTATCAAAGAAAGCCTGTCTCCTTATGAGGTGAATAGTAGACCACCTTCATATGAAGTGGAAGACAACCAATTTGCTTCAGCAGCTGTTGTTGCTTTTGGGTGATAAGATAGACCATTATTAGCATTTTTGTTAGTGTTATTCTTATGATTCATGCCATAACTAATTAATTTTGTTCTGAGCTGCTTCGAAATAGAATCCTTGCCTTTTCAATTTGCTTGCTTACATCATTCAGTTTCAATTTGTTTTGAGTACCATTGTTGTTGAGTTTTTAACCAGTGCAATCAATTACATGCAGGATTTTTGCTATTCCTCTCACTGATGATTGATAGATTACATCATTACATAAGAGAACTTGGTTTACTCAGGAAGAACATGGAGGCTGCAAAAAAACAAAATCGAAGTTTTGAGGATACCAAAAGTGGCAGTGCAGAGGAGTTTAAGGCTCTAGGGGAAGAGGTTGCTGTATTGAGGACAAAGATCAAGAAGCTGGGATCTGAATGTGAGGCGAAAGCAAAGGAGGCAAAAGCCGCTGAAGCCGAAGCAGAGGCTTTAAGAAAGCAATCTGAAGGATTCCTTCTGGAATATGACCGTTTGCTAGCAGACAATCAAAACCTTCGCAACCAGTTAGAATCAATCGATCAGAGCTCGTCACAGCCGGATCACAAAAGTAACATGTAAGTGGGCAGAGGCTAATAAATAATGAACGATTTTCTCAGCTATGTATATGAATGAGAACTTAAAGACTGCATTTACAAGTGGGAAGAAAATGTAGTGTGCCTGTTCACAGTTAGCTTTACAAAGTAGAGTTAAATGATCATGTGTGTCTCAAACGCACACAATAGTGATTGTTACCCTTTCAATTTATACGTGCAATTAGATAAAATTAAAGCAGAAACCTCGACAGGCAGACGCATAAATTTAGATTCATGAAACGAATCTAATTTTTGGAGCCTATAATTTTGGCAGAAAGGTCCAATGTTTCCATGTGGAAACCATAATTAATTACGATAAGATGCGTTATGAAACCAAACACGTTTTTGAGGGGGTCACCATCCATTTTATGTCAAGATTTACTTGGTTTATGAAGCAAGAAAGATAAATACTTAATCCACAAAAGACACTTCTTGTTTTGGGATCTATTTACATAAAAATTAAAATTGAGAAGCTATTTTATATTAGCTATTGTCACATATTTCTACATCAATTGTGTTAGGAGGAATGTTATACATCAGTCATTATTTATTTCCACACTTATAACTTTTCCATAGGGTGTTGGGTGTTTTTGAGTTAGATTTAAATTTTGAAAAAGTGATATATAAAGTGTGCATATCTTACAATATTTAATGTTGATTCATGTGAGACAGAATACGGTTTATATTCTCCATATATATATAAATATATATATTTATATATATATCCCCACACGTTGTGTTTTTCTTTATAAATTTGACCATCTAATTCAAATATAGAATTGAATCACGGATGGAATACACATTCATGCAATTCATGTTAATCTCAAGACTTCTTCAACTAGTCATGTGTTAGAGTAGTGTTTGAATAAGCTGATTTGTATAATCGACAGATACATATTTCATGAGTAGTTATCCCTTTTCAACGACCATATGTAGTATGTACTATTTTATCCAAACAAATACTCATAATTTGTTGGCTACATTAGTTATTAATTTTAGCTGGAGGCAATTAGTCTGTAATTTCCACCAAACAAAGTCCTCTCACCCTTGGGTTAAAGGGTGCCCCATTTATAGTTGTGAAATGTTTTAGCCACAAAGAGATCTCATTAAAGGAAATTATCTCTACGAACGGTTAACATCACCCCATATATACTTATCACCATGAATGGCTACATCACGGCTTCATTTTCATTAAATCGACTACTCAATTGGAACTTAAATTAAGGGGCGTGAAGCACACAAAACTATACTTTCGTTGTAGATCTTGAACAATGAAATTCAAACGAAGTGATCGGATTTCTTGAATTTGTGTGGGACATGCATATAATAGGTGTATAATTTTATCCAAATCTGTACGCATTTTTCTATTTCTCATCTTTTGGGTTCGACAATTACATGTCATATGACATATGCAGGTTGCTTGATATTGGATATTCACAAAAAACTTAAATTTATATTACATTTCTTTTGTTTCTTTAATGAGAAAGCAAGAGAACAAAATACAGAACCATTTCTTGACTAGAAAAATAAGGCTTCCTGATCCCCTCTTATGGCTTCTAGCTCCGGCCAGAGATGACCAGCCAAAGTATTCCCATCGAACAAGAGAACAACAGAAGAATAATTTGTAGACTACACAACAAAACATTTATCCCTCTCCTACTTATAAATAGAGACCATTCCCAAATACAAACTCACAGTCCAAATTACTAGCTAGCACAGCTCTTGGTTGCCTAATTTGCCTCCTCCAAACCCATCCATGGCACGAAACCTTGTACTGAAAGGACTAAGCAGCAGTTTGCTCTTTATCTTGGTTCTAGCCACGGCCATACATTTAACCAAAGCTACTGAACTTAAAGAAACCAAGCTGTCCCTCTACTTCCAAGACATCTCAGCCCATGGCGCTGCCAATGCCACGGTTGTCCCAGTTGCAGGTGTTGCGGGCAAGGCTTGGACATTCACCCAATTCGGAACCGTCTATGTCACCGACAACTACATCACCGAAACCTCAGACCCAAATTCAGCTGCAGTCGGCCGTGGCCAAGGCATGTACGTGACAGCCGGGTTGGACGGTTTGAATTCACATGTTATGATATCATTAGTTTTCACAAACGAGGAGTACAGTGGAAGCACGTTACAAATACAAGGTATTAGCAAGCAGTTTGAGCCTGTTAGAGAGGTTGCGGTGGTCGCAGGAACAGGGAAATTCCGGTTTGCTAGGGGCTATGCCACTTTTGAG
>QEOT01004493.1:121141-138960 GCA_003123785.1 Pterocarya stenoptera
AGATTAAAAGGTAGTCAAACAATGTAAAATGTAATTTTAAAACTGCTTATTTCATAAACAATACAATATAATAATTCCAAAATAGAATTTAATTGCTTGGTAAAATAATAGAGAAATTAAATTATCATTCTTTTGTTATGCCAATGGATTGATTTTCAATCAAATATGACCTCATTTTTTTTAGTTTAATTTAGTTTTGATACGAACAACGAAAAAACTTTTTTCAACTAAAAGTAAAAGAACAGATCAATACTTTGTCAATTTTAATTTTGGTGAGAAACATCACAGTGAAAAGAAAAGATAATTTAGTATCTCGTGATTAGAAATTGTAGACACTAATAATAAACAGTTCAATCTTCTCATAAGAAATTATACAATCATCCAATTTACAACATTTTAACCAACTGAGAAACTATTTTATTTCAAAGAAAAATTATTTAATATAAACATAGAGCAAAAGTGAGAAATACAATACTACTAAAAGTAAATCAGAAAACAGACCAAAAAATTTTGAAAGACTTATTTCATGTTATTGTGATCTTTCACATAATGATCCACAACTCTTGCTTTTTATCAAAGGATGGGAGGTTTCCTTTGTCCTTTTCCTTGCTCACATTTTAAGAAGTAGGATTCTTAACAAAATTTAAAGAAAATTCAATGGGTAAAAGTAGAACAATCGCTTTTACTTAATTAATGAAGGGGCGTTGGGCATGTGGTACAGCTACGTGATCAGTTTTTCTTTTTTCTTTTTCTTATTTTTTTTGCCAGCAATGTGATCAGTCATCAGATAATGGAATGAATAGTTACTATACCTTTTTTAAAATACTAACAATGTACCGAACTAGTTGTTAACTTGTTATTCTTGGAAGGTAGTCTCGTTCTCTTTTTGTAATCTTTATATGCTTTGAACCTAAGCTCGTTTAAATGAAGTAATCTTTGGTGAATGTGGGGGAAAAAATGAAGAAAACTTATTGTCAAGATGAAGGACATCTTGCTGTCATAGATGCAGGGGGTGCAAAGTCACGATGCCCATCTGGAGGGGCAATCCCTACCCCCTCCCCTTTTCTCACCTTTCACAATTGGGCTCGATAGTCTATACTCGCTCCTTTACCATCAAGAGGGAGAAAATATTAAAAGGATGCTAATACAATAGAAAGAAGTATACCAGAGAGGTCCACGGGGCGGGGCCACATCCAAAGCAATAAATCCACTAATGCATTGAGCAGAAACTCCCTCTCCCACTTTAAGAATATACTGATTCATGGCACCACCGTCCAGAAAAAAAAAAAAAAAAAAAAAAAAAAAACAGAGGAAATATTAGCAATGGGTGAAGAAAAACAATCTTGGGTAATCCAGGTAGTAGGATTGCAACTGGCGCAAATTTTATTTTACTTTTATTTTTAGTTAGCTCATTCTCACGACCTACATTGATGGGACAATCATATACATATCACCAAGTATATAAGATTATATCTTTCCAAATTGAATTTAAAGAAGCTTGATGGCAGAATAAAAAGTGACAAAAGCATTTGGCTACAACTAACAGTAGCTTCATCAAACTGAACTTTAAGGAAAATCATAACTTAGGCAACTGAAAACATTTAAAAATCTGCATGACACCTACCTGATCTGGTGCAAGATCAAATACTTTACCACCAATGGTGAATGAAACAGAAGGCATGGAAGATAGACTGCTACATTGAACTGCTGATTCTCCATTTGGACTGGGAAGTCGGTCACAAAGCTGCAAGTGCAATTACAGGCATAAGCTTGCTGCAAGGGCATTTATTCCGAAGTGTAAACAAAAAGGCTAGTTTACCTCATTGACATAATTCAATATCTGATCTTCTGTCTGATTCCGTTTTAGTTGATTTCCCATCCAAACCACTGCCATCTCACAAGCAGTACACATGGCGTCATGCAACCCACCAGATGCCTTGTTTTTGTTCCCATCAACCACACTCTCAATGCCCATACTGCACAGACATGGTAGAAATTATTTGACTATGACAAAATAAGTAATAGCGGGTTGACTATCATAGACAATGCTGCTAATATCATCCTGCTATTTATTATACCAAGAAGAAAATAAATTAATTCACAAAATTTAGAAAATAAATTAACTCTGACCTAACGCTGTGAGTCCCGGAAAAAGTACAGAAACCAATCTGGGAGCAGATTTTTTTGGGTTGTGTCTATAAAAAGCCACAGGTAAGAAGTCAGTTCATTGTGGGGGACTAGGAAAATAGCACCACACATTCCATTCTAGAATGGGAGAATGATAACATGCTATAAAATGCATAAGAATTTTTTTTTTAAAAAGAATAAATATATACCTCAGCTACCAGCATGTCCAGAATGGTCTTCCCATATTGCGCAATCACTGCCTTGCATTCTTGGCTTACAACCCCAGAAGCTCCAATTGCATGATTGATTTGTGTAATGACAGTCTGTGAACAAGATATTATAACATGATATGCACCAAAGGTTGCTAGATCAATGGGTATAGAAAGCACAATCAGAGTGAAGTATGAAAGGGCCTAGATTTGCCAAGGAAAAAGGAGGTGCTGTCTTAAAACTTGAGAAATCTTTCATTAGAAATAAAAACTACCATTTTATTTTAAACATGGCCTTTTGATATATTATACCATTATGGAATTGAAACTAGGGCAGAAGCCCTAAAATAACTATATCAGATGGTAAATCAAATTATATACCTTATGAATTTTGAATTAGAAGAAAAAGAAAAAAGAACAATAATCATCTACGAAAAGTAACTACATATACACATGTGAAGTATTGGCATAAACATATATCATTTTACTCCTCAACATGGTGCAGAACTCCTAATGGAGAAATAAGAAATGGATGTATATCTGCCCAAAATACATACAGTTGGGCCAGCCAACAAAGAGGTTCCAGAATCGGCAATTGCTGAACAACCATCACCACAAAATCCTGAAAAATGATGTGCTTAATTTAAAAACAATAAGAAGTGGATTTGATTCATATCATTAACAAGCAAGAATGAATAAAACAAGGGCAGAAATAAAAGCTCAATATAATTACCAGTTGTTTCGCCATCAACTAGTACATCGTCCAAATCAAACTGCCAATAAGAGAAACCAATTACTTAAAATTAAACATAAAAAATATATGATGAAACTTACTTAAAAATATATGATCTCCCTGTGTACATGGGCTATGCCTATTTTCATTCATATTAATGAAACTTACTTCTTACTGATAAAAAAAAATATATATATATATATATGATGAATGGAGCATGGACAACTGTGACAATGATGGAGGGAATTTGGGGAGGCTAACCTGCCAATAGCCTTTCTGTGTCACAGGAACATAGGTGTGCTCACCATTGTAATGATCAGAATCGACTCCACCAAACACAATCTCACCCCCTTCTTCCCCTTCAATGTTGCGGTTTAACCAAAATGAGAAAACTGGTTCTTTTATAAGACCTTGATTGACCATATTATACCTATCATGATTGCAAACACATAGTTGAAAAATGTTAATCATTCTGAATCAGTACCAAAAACAATAAGATAGCAGTTCAATACCTGAGAGAAGATTATCATTAACCAAACTGATTAATCTGGTCAGCTAAGCACACTTTTACCATGTAGATTTCAAGTATAATCACGTGATTCATAGTCTATTAGCAGCTGAGATGCCTTCACTTACCAGACAGGGAGAGCATTACCAACAGAGATCTCTTGAAATCCAAGTCCAAGTATACCATCAAACTTGGCTGCCAAGAATGTGATGCTAGGCTCTCTGGTTGCCTCGATAAAATCCTAATATGCAGTAGCATTAGTATAGATAAACCCCAACTACAATGCTGAACTGAAGACAACCAAAATGAGCATTTTATCAAAACTACCTGATTCACAACAATAAGATCCCCAAGTTTGACATGATCCTGGCTAAAGAAACCTGAAATTGCTCCAGTTCCATAATGGATCTCAGCAGATTTCCCTGCAAAAAGATTATTAAAAAATAAAGAAAAATAAAGAAAATGAAACATGAATTATCCTAACACATATATATTTATACTAGCGAACAAAGGGTACCAGTCTTATATTGACTATAAGTATGTTTGAAAATAGAAAGTGTAGCCACAAAAAGTTTAGCAATTACGTTATAATTCATATCCCAGCGATTCTGATTGATGGGTTCTCTCAGCTATCAGTGTCTCTCATTTCTGTCCCAGATTTGTTTGCCCACTGGTGGAAATTAACCCTAACTAGAGTTTTTATATGCATGGACTATTCATGCAACATAAATTTCCACATAGGTGGAGTAAACTTTATTGCAACGGTAAAGTGTCCTGATAGACATCACCATGCACAGCTGTGGTTCATCACAACATATGAAGAACATTTGTCAATGACAAACAAGAGTAAACTCATTAAAATTAGCGTTTCTAAAATTTTGTCATTCAACAAGTAAATGCCTTGATTAGCTCTCTTTCAGACTTCCTGCACCATTTTAATCCAATCTCAGGAAATTGAGATTCCAATCTCCCTAAACAATCCAAATATAAACAAGGAGGAAAATGAGGTGTGAAAGCAGGCAAAATAGACTCTTTGAACCAAGGAAATGGATAATACCATTTTTTTGGTAGGTGCTTGATTGGCTGGACTTATACTTTGAGTGAAAATTAACCCTAACTAGAGTTTCTATATGCATGGACTATTCATGCAACATAAATTTCCACATAGGTGGAGTAAACTTCATTGCAATGGTAAAGTGTCCTGATAGACATCACGATGCACAGCTGTGGTTCATCACAACATATGAAGAACATTTGTCAATGACAAACAAGAGTAAACTCATTAAAATTAGCGTTTCTAAAATTTTGTCATTCAACGAGTAAATGCCTTGATTAGCTCTCTTTCAGACTTCCTGCACTATTTTAATCCAATCTCAGGAAATTGAGATTCCAATCTCCCTAAGCAATCCAAATATAAACAAGGAGGAAAATGAGGTGTGAAAGCAGGCACAATAGATTCTTTGAACCGAGGAAATGGATAATACCATTTTTTTGGTAGGTGCTTGATTGGCTGGACTTATACTTTGAGTGAAAAAAGCAAGCAACCTGGACCAAAACACAAAAGTATCAACTTTGGTCCTTCCCAACCAATCGCAATGAAAATCCATTGAGAAAATATTAAGGATGCTTACTGAGAAATAACACTTTGTAGAGGGCACCCAAAGATTAGAACTTCCAGTGTCGAATATCACAGTGAACTTTTGAGAAGGAGTACCAATTCCAATCTCACCAAAATACTGAGCATCCATGTAGTTCTTTAGTGCGACAATACTGGTGTCGTCCTCAGAGTTACCATGGAGATAATATTTTCTGACAGGAGCTCGAACGGTTACCCGTTCCTTAGAGTCAATTTGTCCAGCAAGCCGGTTGCTTTCATCCAATTTCTTCTTTTTAAGTCCAATTCGGATCAACCGATCATTGGGCGTGGAGAACACCGTTGGGGACAGAAGGAACAGGACAAGAAAAGCAGCCAAAGTGGTTCTAGATCTGGTTTTCATCTTGGAAACTGCAAAATAATTAATGCACATTTTTTTCTTAGAGATCAGTTGACAAAGGCATTATCAACCCAAAACTTACACCAATTCTGAAATAATGAGATTAAATACGATCAATCACTAAAACCATGTAGCTAATAAAGAAAAACCCATAAAGACAACTCTCTCTCTCTCTCTCTCTCTCTCAAATAAGAGTAGACCGGTTTTTTGAAATATAACTCTTACTCCAGATTCTCAAAATCCAAGCAAAGAATTACAGAAATCATAAAACCACTGAGATACAATCTTGGGCTTGATTGTAGAATCTGATTTGGATGTCAAAAGGAGGGGAAAAAAGGGAGCGGGGCAGATAAGCTGACAGTCACACGACCATTAACCCACTAGTAAATAGGATCAACCAAAAGAAAATCCTACAAATTTCCCTTTGTTTTGTTCATGTATTATATCAGCAACCAAACGGAGCTCATGGAGCCGCGAATCAATCAAAACGCTAGAAAAGTACCAAATTCAACTAGAATATCGGAATCTAACAGCAACTATGCGACCAAGGAACAGAAAATTTTAACAGAAAAAAATCGTTGAAAGAAAAGGAAGAACAAAAGAATAATGGAAACACACCTGAAATTGCTACGAACGGAGCGGAATAAAGTGGACTCGAGGAAACCATATCGGAGGTATTGAAGGAAATGTGAGAGAGGGGGAATTTGTCTGCTTCAGGAGTAGTGCACTCTGGCGTTTCAGCGTTGATTTGACTTCGAGGTTGATAGATCCAACGGTTAATATGGCAGTGCAGTTTCGGTGGCTTCAAAATGATGACGCGGAGGTGGTTGATTGGTGCCATCGTCAGTCGTAAATAAATATTCGGAGAACGGACTTATTCTAGGCTCTAACTACCAGTCCACTTTCGAAAGAAAGTAATGGCGGCCTTGAATCCTGGCCGTTCGATCCCCTCCCCTAACGGGTATCTCTACAACGGTCTTAGATCTATCTGGGACTGGAAGCTGGGTTCTGGGCCTTTCTATTCTTAAACTTCAGGCCCATAATATTAGGCTCTTGGGTCTTCGCTTGCTTTCTCGGAAGAAAGTTACAGTTGATATATATGATTTATTATTATTTATTTTTGTTCTGAAAGCATATTTTTCTGTCTTTATGGGGTACTTTGCACAAAGCACTGCAAAACTAAGGAGAAAAGAAAAAATTAGTGAAAATACCAAAATTTAAATTTTAAGAAAAAAGAAAAAAGAAAAAAGCTTAAGCAATGTACAGAAATATAAAAATGTGATGGATTATTTGCAACAAGAATAACTATTTGTTACGAAAACAGACTCATTCTAATAGGAAATAATCATTTTTACAGGAAATAACTAGACACAAATAATTAATTTTCTTGTAGGAAACAAATATATGGGTGCAATAACGAAACTGAACAAAGTGATCACCTTTATTTTTCTGGGTTTTTGCTGGCTATGGCTACTATATATAGTTAGGCAGCCTAAATTGGGAGGACATTTTTCTAACAAGAAAAAAATTTATTCATCATCATTTTCTTTATCATCTTATAATGTGACATTAGATGATAGGTAAAACTGGCGGAAAACTTCGTGATCATGTCAACTAAATAATAATATTGAAGTTTTTGGCATTGGCATCTACGTACGTCCATTAATTTATAATATGAACTTGGGCCTTCAGTGCTATATACGTACGAGTACTAACTTCTCATTATCTTTACAATTGAGGCCATAATTGTGATTAATTATATATATATATATTTGGTTATTAATTCGTATGATCTCTTAGTTAGATTTCTGTTAAAACTTTGCGGTTTTGTACTCTCAAATCATCACGACTACTGATTACCTGGAGCGCATGAATATGAGACAAGTTTAACCAGACCATGATCTGAAACTTCTATCAGCTTAGACTTTATTTCACTACTCCTACAACGTACAATGAATATCGATATATATTGTTGCATGCATTGAACATGCAAATTTATAAGCGTACGTACGTACGTACTGGCCTGCAGTCGGCTGCATGTGTTATATATATAAAGAACAGTTCTTCCTGATCTATATATGCATATATGCAGTACTGCAGTCCGTAGCTAGGGATCTTAATTTGGATCACTTGTTTTAATTATAAGCTGCATGCTAAACCGTAAATATTATTGATAATATAAGTTATAATATATTGACATGTCCATTTTTCTTCTTCTTCTTCTAGCTATCTTCTTGGCTCGATCGATCGGTAGACAAATACGCTAGCTGCTGCACTACAAGTTTTTTCATTATTTTATGATTGGAAGTAATTGAAAAACGAAAGCATTATGCAGAATGAATGGAAACAAATGTATCTATCTAGTTAACCACTGTCAAGTGGGACAAAATGCCTAAAGACAAGATCAAATATGTTAAGCGAGAAAGTCGCTCTCTCTCTCTCTCCTCTCTCTCTCTGATCTCTCACACGCAAACATGCTTACTTTCTATATTCTTAACGTGTCAAACAAACCATGTTTGCTAACCTCACTCAGACGGTTTTCTTGACCTCTTCTATAGACTGATCCCATTTCTTTTTTCATTTTTCTGAGCTCTATTGACTGGCAAGTGATACCTTTTTTGTCCTTTCGGCGATCGAGTGCGATATGATGCACGTAACTCCAACAAGGAATGAACTCCATTGTTCTCTTCCTTTGATCTTTTCCCTTGTTCTTTTCCTTTTGGCTTTGTTTCGGTCCTAGCTAGCTTTAGGAACAAATTAAATAATTAATTAGCATACATTGATGACAAAAACAAAAGATGGAAGACAAAACACCCTTGCTTTGGTTTCTGGATCCGTACAGAACAAGCTAGGAAACTACGCATGCTTTCTTCTATATATATTTTAATTTTCCATTCTATTTTTTGCACTTGTATCGACATACAATTTGGAACATAGTATTCAAATAACGAAGAAATCTATGCGGTAAGACCTAATTATAAAGACAAACTGAACAAAAGTGAACACGTATAATCTCAGCACTGCTTTGAACCCATTGTCATTAAAGAATTCTTCCCTATAAAAGAAAGCTGGAAGAAAAGTAGCCTCGCCTCAATTGCCTTGGAAAACTGAATTGCTGATATTATTGTTGCCATTGCTGTTGCTAGTAGAAGTTACATTGGCATTGCTGCTGGTAGGGCTTGTCAAGTTGGCATTGTTGTTACTGTCGTTGTTCGTTTGAGAACTAGCACCAATAATCGAAGTGATGGCTGCTGCAAGAGCTGCAGTGAAGTTCGGGTCCGCGGCAATGGCAGCAGTGGCTGCACTGAGAGTATCAGAAAGCGAGTTCTGCTGCCCCACCTGGTTCATTAATGCCAATGCGTGTGGCTGAAGGTGACCCAATTGAGAAGGGTCCATATCTTGGCCGGACATTTGAAGACCAGAGAATCTTGATTGATTGTGAAGTGCTTGACCAAATATTTCAGGCAGCAATGTGGTCTGGGCATTGGAAATGGTCTGGGCTGGGTTTGGGAATGGGATTTGGAATTGTAATGGGTTGGGGGATTGACTCAAGTCTAATGTAACAGTGGGAAATGGGGCTGAGGCTGAGATGGTTGCCATGCTAGAGGAGCATGGCAGCAGTGTCCTAGTGAGGAAATTTGATGAGTTCATTACTCCATCAGCACTAGACATAGAGCCCGACAGCAGCATTTGTGCTGCTGATGAAGTTGTCGATGCCATTGCCATGGCGTTCGGGGGTAAGGGATGGCTATGACTGCCTTCATATGTTGTTACAAGGATCGTCCGATCTTCTGCACATCTCTGTACCTGTTTAAGAATCACATTTAATTTAAATTAACTAGCTATGTTAATTAGTTGTTAAATAAAAAACTGCTTATGACTGAATGTTAAAAAGTCAAAAATCAGATTGAAATTATTTCGATTCTTTCCCAATTTCTTAACTCAAACGTCGGGTCTAAATTAAAACATAGAAAAAGGTGCCTAGCTGCAGCTTACTTCCTTTAAAATGGAAAAAAGGGTTTGGTCAAAAGCTTAGTTAGCCCCAAAATCAGAGAAATTTAGCAAATAAATGTATAACTCAGCAGTAATGCACCCTCAAGATGTCCTTAAGAAGTAGTAGTACTCTTATAAAAGAGAAGAGAACATACTTGTTTTCGGACTGGGCAACCATTAGCCATGGTGCAGCGATAGTAAGCTCGAGGACATGGGTTTCCCTTAGCCATCTTCTGTCCATACTTCCGCCATTGGCAGCCATCAGTGATCTAATATCAACAAATTTTCAATCAATAAACTGCAAGAATTAAGATCTAGTATAAAACCACTTTATGACCATAAATTCATTCTTTATCACCTACCATAGGCGCCTCTGATCGAGCTCTAACCGATACGCGCGCCTTCCTCATCGTGGCCGCGGCCTCCGTTTGATCATGAAGTACATCTTTTGGAGGATTGAATCTAGGAACCTTATTAGGCGGACTCCATTCTTGTGAAGCTTGATCTGGGCTATGATCCCCTCTCCCAATTTTACTACCATCTTCCTTTTTAACCTGATGAAACGCAAGCTCCTCGTTCAGATTCCCACTTTTACTCATTATAAACTCCGACGCCATGACTTCTGCCGTTTTACCTGGCGATCCTGACCGGCCCCGGCTTCTTCCTTCCATTAATGTAGACAACGAGTTCTCATTATTAGTAGCACCACTAGTCGCCAGCCCAAGATCCACGAACTCTCTTGGCACTATTAGTGATCCATTGTTTTTGCCATCTACTTTGTCATCCACCAATATACAACTTTCTTCAGGGTTTTTGGATGTCTGAGCCTTCTTAAGAGTAACGAAATGCATCCGTAGAGTATAAAAATTGGTAGAAACCTGCTGAACCATCTCTTTTAGACGCTGGTTCTCGGTCTTCATTCGCTCAAACTCAGTTTGAAGAACAGCCAGCTGAAACACAACATAGTGATACAAAATCATCAGTAACAAATTAACTTAAAATTGAATCAAAGGAAAACATAAATTCTAAAACGTACGAGCCCATGACAGAATTCAGCAAGACTTTCGTTCCTTACCTCACTCTTAGCTCTTTTATCTTCCACGTTCGGTGATAGGCCATCGTCCACCATGGANGGGGGGGGGGGGGGGGGGGACCCTAGGCCCACCCTCTATTGCCGTCCGGAATTCGGGACGCGCCCTTTCCGAACCTGCAATTTCGCTCTCTTTCTAATACACAAAATAAAATCGTAAGATTTTAATGAGAAAAAACCTTTTGTATACGACACCATTATTATTTATTTTCTTGCAACATTATTTTAATTTTCCCAATATTCTTTTAAAATAATCCATACTCTTGGTTTGGTTGCGCGCTTAATTGTGTACGCATGGATTTTAATATTGTACCTAAGCCAGGGTCGGAACTACGTTTGGTCTTGACGACTTCAGTCCCACAAGATTTTAAAAAATCATTAAAGAAATATTTTATAAGATTAATTCTATTAAAAATAACTTTGTCTCCTTCAAGAATATTTTTTTTTATTATATTTGTGTCCACAAAATGAACTAATTAATTCCTGATTCTGCCCTGCCCTGACATGATCATAATGGATCATGGTTGATAAGGTCATATGGATTGATTGCTTAATTAATATGATGAGATAATAATAGATTATTTATTTAATTTTATTTTTCAAATAGAAACAATTAAAATTTATTTTATTTTTAAGTCTGTGTATAAAACACCATCCACATTACTTATAGATAAGATTTAATTTGTAAAATTTAAAATTTATATTCCAAATCAAATTATGACATATATATAGTGTAGAGGTTTTAGAATATCAGTACTCAACAATTAGGCTGTGTTTTGATGTTGATATGATCTCAGATGATCCGAGTTGATCTATGTATAATAATATTTAATGGGTCCCATTGATATATGTTTGAATATAAATAGGTTTATATGTGTTTAAATATATAAAGTATGTTGAGATTAGTTTAACTATTTTATGGGAAGTTGAAAAAGTAACGAGTCCCATTAATAATTAGGTTGAGATGAGTTCAACAGTCAAATACAGCATTAATATACATGTCTATACATAATTGATTTGTTAAAAACATACCAATATTCATACATATAATATGCATATATATATAAATATATATATATTATATAGTGACTAATAGAGACGGCCGTGCATGTTCAACAATTACGCTGGCTTCTCGATCAAGTGTTTTTTTGTTTTTTGATGGCTAGCTTCTCGATCAAGTGTTGTTATTGTAGAATATTATGTTATAAGGATTAATTCATGCAACCCTAGCTGCTTAATTAATTTGTCGTTTTATATACTTACTAGTTCTCCATTCCTGGTATACATGTTGAAGATCAGAAGCATAAATCGTGATATATAATATTAGAACATAACATTTTTTATCTCATGCTAATTGATTAATCTTATATTCAGTACTCCATTTGTATAGGTTAAATATACTTTCACTCTTAAATCATAAAGCATTTTATACTCTATACCTCAAATTATTATATATCAAAACCGATCATATATACATTGCAAATTTTAATTTTCGAATTTTCCTTTTTTAAGAAATTGCAAAATAGCTGACTACGAACATTAATAATTAATGAATGCCCTTTCCCGACTTAACCTCGAACCATATTTCATGGTCCACCAACTGGATTACATGATGATCGATGCTCCCATTCTCGAGTCAGCCATTAATCTTCAATCTATTTATTGAAGGATCCATTGCCCATTATTTCGGCAAATTATGATCACTCTATTGCTTCAATCGCTTCTTTTTTTCGAGTGTTAGTAACTCTTGTGCTTTAGTTTCTTCTGTTTATGCATTGTTCCAGCTTCTCACTTCAATGATCTATTCATATATATAGAACATTAATTGCGGCATCCTAACATAGCTATTCAAGATTAGCCATTAATGTTTGATCCTCATGTGCTTGGGCTCATAGCTAACTGGGATCAATTGTCTACTTTTTTTTCTTTCCTTGTGTGCTCTATATATATATTGAATAGTTGGCCGGGGGACCCCATGCTGCATGCAAGATCTAGATCTTAGGCCTCTTGCTTGTTCGATTTTAATTTCACATGATAAACTTGCTAACCAAAACAAAAAGGAGGCGGCCGCATCATTTGAAGATCACGATCGAAGTAGTGATCAAAATTAAAGGAAGTGGCTCCTTGATCATCTCCTTACCAGCTTCGATCTAATGCTTCACGTACAAGTTGCCCTAACTTCTGATCTTTCCGGCCTGATCAACATGAATCACGTGATAGATAATTTCTTAAAGCAAATTGATTGAGACTTTAGCTGGCCTTCAGATTTCTTTCTGGAAGATTGAGAGAATAAAGGTGGATCTTTGTTCCAACATTAAATAGGCCCAGAAAAAGGAAGCTAGCTAGGCGGCAGTTGCCGACAATTGATCAACTAATTATTAAGCAGGCCCTGCACGCAGTGCTCTTCTTGAAAAGATGGTGCATGTACAGAAAAAAAAAAAGATTAAAAAGTCCAATAGTACTGTACGCATGAAATTAAAAGCTGAGAACATGACCAAAACGTGATTCAATTAATTCATGAGTTGTTTCTAGTCATATATATGCATGCATGGGAGTTAATATATGCATGTACTACTTCTACTACTTGATTAGGTGCTGTTAATCTGAGTTTTAACTTTAGAAAGTCGTGAGTGATGCAGCTATAAGCATGAGCTTGTAGAAAAGCTATGCACCAGTGAGTATTTTCTTATATATTTCTCTATAATTACCCAAATGATGTTCACTACTTTTGTTTCCAGTCCCTTGCCTCTGTCATGTGAAAATGGCCGACAATTGTGGGTACACACGAGATCAGATCTAGCTTCTTGATAAAAAAAAACGTATTTAAGAATTTTTTAAGAGTAATATTAGATACAGTGTTAAAATGTATAAGTTTAGAGTAATATTCTTTTTGAAAAAAAGTGGAATCCACTACCAAAAAATTAATTTTCTCAAGTGGGTCTCATATTTAACTACTTTTTTTAATGGCTTGTGCGTGCGCGCGCACGCACACGTACACACATATAGGACTGAAAATATCATTTTTCTTTCTTTTAATGCTTGAACATACTTGTTGATATGACATATTCTAAGTGGTTATTTATTTAAATAATCAGAAAAAATAAAAGCATATGCGACTGTTGATAACATTACTTAATTAGAAATTAGAAAAACATTATTTCAGAAACCCTGTTATAGTTTCTGTGATGTATAATGTTGTTGAGTCTAAATAAAGTAAGGACCACAAAGAAAATAATTAGCCATTGTATGTAATCAAATTGTTGCTAATATTAGGTAAATTTTATCTAAATTACAAGGTAATTAAGGATGTCCATAAGATTTATTTACTAGGGATGTTACATGCATATAATAAAGATTATTAAAAGGAGTTATTACTATATTCCATTACAAACAATATTATTAGAAGTGTCAACAAATGTACTGGAAAATCATGCTGTCAACAAATTGTACGAGGATAAATGGATATGGACTCAAGAAAAGAATGACAACTTTAGTGTTCGAAGTGCTTATCGATTCATTCAAGAACAATGCAAAAGAAGTCAGGGGGGGAGCTCTAGGTGTACAGATCAACCTAAACCGTGGAGAATGCTTTGGAAGATGTAGGTTCCTAGAAAGATCAAGACTTTTGAGAGCCTGTAAAGATATTGGCCTACACTTAGTAACCTTAAAAAGAAGAAAATTGATCAAGTGGAGGACAAATGCTGCCACCAGGGATCTGTGGAAGACTTATGTGCCTGTTATGCAGAATATGAATTCAAAAATGGATTTCTTGGCTTTGGTTACAAATGTACTGGAAAAAGGAACCAATTCAGACTTCTCTATGTTCTTTCTTATAACTTGGAGACTGTGGTTCAGGAGAAACAAAATGCAAACGGATAAAATCTTAATTGACCCTAGTTAGGTTATTAATCATGCTTTGTCTTTGCAGAAAACACAAAAGGATCTCATGAATTCATTAGGCAAGATAGCAAAGAATATGTGTTGTTGGAAGCCACCTCCAGTGGGTTTTTTCAAGTTGAATGCTGATGGAGCCATGTTTTCGGACTTGAGAAAAGCTGGTATGACAAAAGAAAGTTGGTGATGGCTACTAGTAAGATGGAAAATGAGGTAGAGTATCCTAGTACTATTGAATTGCTGGTTCTATTGCAGGGCCTACAACTTTGTGTCCATTTGGGATTCTCCAAAATTGTTATTGAAAATGATTGTTTGTTGATGGTCAAAGAAATGAAAGAAGATCAAGATTCATTTCAACAGATGGTAATCTTATCAAGGAAGCAAAGAACATGTCGCATATTTTTCATGAGGTTGAGATTCAACATGTACATCGCATGTGGAATGAGGTGGGTCATAGACTAGTTGCTATGTTTGTTGCTCAATCTCTTTGGATTGATCAAAATCTATTGAATGCTTTATGCATGAATGTTTGGTTATATTAAAAAAAAATAGTAGTGTCTACCTGCAAAATATTGGTTTATTAAAATAAATGAAGTAGACAGATTATCATGAGGAGACAGTAATACATTTATCAACTTCAGAATTTGAATAAATAGAACATAACAAATGATTGAATTTTAATACAGCTTAATGTACAACAAGAGCTATAATAAGAAATTAAGAAAATCTAAAAAATTATTTTTTTGTCAATCGGTGGGTAGAGCACACAATGCATCCATATCATTTAAAATGGTAAGATTTGAAAATCTGAAAATTTATCTTCTAACTTAAATCATGCCATTGTATGATGCAGAGACCTTCGAAGAATAGCATTGGTAAAAAAAAAAAAAAATCAAATTTGAGGCACCGGGGCAACAAAAAGTATTGTCTTGGACTTCAGAATTAAGTATATGTTTGGAATTGTGGTAGAAAATAAAACTTATAGCTTTAAGACTTATAACTTATAGCTTAAATAATAAGTTTTATTATTAAAAAGTTATTTATTGTTTGGCAATTATATATTTAAAGGAATTTCAAACATATTATATTTGTTTGTAAACAAATTAAAAAATTGCTTTCTAAGGTAAAAATAACAATCATTTGATTTTTTAAAAACTATGACCATATCTTTAAAAGTTTGAAAATTGAAATTATAAATTGTAGGTGTATTTTCACCTATTGACATTTTTTTTTAAAAAAAATTTGAACTACATTTCGGATGTTTAGAAAAAACACTTTTGAGTTAAAACATGATCAAAATGAAGCTTTTCTTTAAATGTACTTTTCAACTTATTTTGAGATTAAAATATATTAAGTACTTTAATATATAATACTCAAATAATTTAATTTTTCAATTAAAGAGTTTTTAAGATTATTTAAACACTTTTTAAGACTACTAACATGATCCGAAAGAGAAATAATAAAACACCTACTACTTTACTATTGGTCTTCAATCTTAGAGATAATATTTTTTAAAATACACATTTTGATTTTGATTTTGATTCAATGCATTTAAATTATAAAAAAGTATTAATTAATAAATTGTAAATGAATGGTAGCTGGATTGGTTGTCATGTATCATTGCTCAATTCGAAACATCTTATGACGTACGTACCGGAAAGAAAAAAAAGATGCTTTCCAGACTCGGATTGGATTTCATGTTGGAAACAAGGAAAAGACGTGTATGATTTTATTCCAAATTACAGGCCTCGTTTTCAACACCTGTAATATTTAATTACTAAAAATAACAAGTTTCGTAAGAACAAAAGAGTCGGCAACAATAATAAAATATTAAAATCCACTTTTTGTCAATGTTCAAACGGATTTCTCTGAAGATTCAAAGGCACTTTGATGACCAGTTAATCAAGTACAGCTTATAACAAAAGACAAATTATAATTTCTTTCCAAAATCCAAACTGCAATTTAATTTATTTTCCAGGACCTATATTTATATATTTATAAATAAAATGACACCTGAAACATTAAAAAAAAATGAGATTAAAATTTTAAATTCTTTTTACTATTTTTTATTTATATTTATATATTTTTTTAATAAGTTACGGACCCCACATCTTTTTTAATTTGTTTTGTTTTAAAATTATAATTGAATGCAAATATCTTTTATACACAAAAACAATACCTCATGTTTCAACAATAATTTCCATCAAATATTCCCATATATATGAGACCTTTGCTTGCTCTTAGAATGGGAGAATAATCCTGTTTCGATAATATCACATGATGTCAAGTTGTTGTAGAAATTTGGTTGTGTGTACATGTATCCATCGGAGAAGACGATGAAGCAGTTCAATCTTCTACCTCCAATATTATTCAGTCTCCTTGATCTCATTGCAATGGGATGCTTAGGATTCGAGAATGAGTCTGGAGTCATGGGAATTACCATTACCATTTAATATATAGTGCTCAAATTCCAATTTTGACCATTATAAAATAAAGAAATTTTATGGATCACCCTTATTGGATCTCTACACATGAATTAGACCTGTACATTTGAAAGCTCATAATCTGACTAAAATCATGGACTTCTAATATTGATGTGCCAACAACCCGATTATATTACTTTATTATACTTTAATCACACTTATACTGAGCCCTATAGACATCATCCAAATCTTATATATATTTGACAATTGTATAATGTAAAATTTATGATCTATCTGGGTCCACTAATTAAAACATTTCTAACACTTGCACGTTAGGGGTTGCCCTCCACATCAGTGAAATGATAATTTATTAATTTGCACGAGATATTTAAAATTCAGTTTTTTCACAAATAAAATCTTACTACAGCTGTATCAACAATATGAAATCCCTAAACATGAGACGTCGCATATCTTTTATATAACCTACCCTTGATTCCTTGTTTTCTAGTTCTCACGTTAGATTTAGAGCTCGTTTGGATAGTGAGATGAGATAACATAGTTTTAAATAAATTAAATAAAATATTATTAGAATATTAGTTTTTAATATTATTATTGTATTGAAATTTAAAAAAATTGAATTGTTACTATATTTTGTGTAAAAATTTGAAAAAATTATAACGATAAAATAAGATGATTTCTGTATCCAAACAAGTCCTAAATGTCTTTACACAAACTGTAAAATATAACAAGTTAATCAGGTGAGTTCAAATATCCCATTTTTTTCCTGCTGCATGTGTAAACACATGAATTAACAGAAAATGATGATCTACTTGCTGTTTTCTTTTTCT
>QEOT01004499.1:22207-36343 GCA_003123785.1 Pterocarya stenoptera
ATGTGTAACTCTTTCACTTGTCTCTTAGGATGGAGTTTTGATAGTGAGATGAGATGAGATGATTTTCTTTAAAAGTTGAATAAAATATTATTAGAATATTTTTTTAATATTATTATTATTTTATAATTTAAAAAAATTAAATTATTTATTATATTTTATATAAAAATTATAATAATGAGATGGGTTGAAAATCAATCCACGTTCTTTTAACTCTGGTGGTTTGGCACACATTCACAGAATTAGAGAACAAAGGTTGTAATGCTAGCTGGTGGCGAATTTTGGATTTTATAAACTTGAAGCGATTTGTGAAAACTTAAAATATTATGTGAAGTGTTATTACTGTTAATAGATTTTATAAAAATAAACTCATAAATTGATATAATTTCATATTATATATTAGATATACTTTACAATAAAATTAATTTTACAATCTAGTATATCATATCAAACTATGTTAATTTATAAATTTATTTTTTTGAGATATCTTCGTAGTTAAAGTTTTTCTCAAATATAATTTGTGTAATAAAATATTGACTTGACTTATTTTGATTGGTGATATATATATATAAGATTTATATAATTAATAAAACTCAATAGTATCTCTTAAAGAACTCTCATTAATGCACCAATTTGGAGGTCACTAAAAATTGTTACGCGTTTTGCCTTCAAACTTTAGAGATCCGGTGAAAGTCTTTCAGGTCATATCATTTTATTTTATTTCATTATTTTAATTATTTTAATTTTTTACATAAAATATAATAAATAATTCAAAAATTTTAAATTCTAAAAGAATAATAATATTAAAATAATATTTAATTCAACTTTAAATTAAAATCATGTCATTTTATCTCATTATCTAAACCGTACTGAGTTGCGTTAAGTTGAGTTCTTTATGAATAGTAATGAGTTTAAGGAGTGAGTTTTCTGGAGTCTACTTAGAATGAGTTTAAATATGTTTAAATATTAAGATGAGTATAAATATATTTATAAAAAGTTGTAAAATAAATTGATGTCATCATTACATTCAACTATTCATCTAACATATCAAAAATATTGTCAGCATCAAATGGCAAAAAAATTTCTTCAAGTTGCACTTGTAGCCATCGAGGCCAAATTAACTAGGGGCAAAATGGACAAAACATTACTTTCTATTTTTTCGAGCCATTGGTTTGTAGGCATCATGTGCCCACTGTAAAATTTCTGCCATTGGTCAAGGTGGTTACATATATCAAACAGTGTAAACTCACTCAAGTTCTTTCCGGACACAATTTAAGTGGTTGTTTAGATGGTAGAAGAGGTTTAAAATAAACTATATTGAATTGAGTTTAACAATCAAACAGTAACCTAGAGATTTGAAAAGAAACACGATAAGGAGTAACGTGTCACCTACAATTCCAATATTCCAAGCAAACGCACCGTGTGTAGTTTACACAGATAATACAAGCAACGAAAACTCAATATTTATCGACCCACAAGAAGCTTCGATCCATCGTCATTATCATTCAAAAATGATATTGAACTGGGTTACTGCATTGTTTTCTTTATACTTTTTGTAATTTGTACGCTACATTACAATAATATATTAACGCATATATTTGTGAAGCATTCTATAATAAAAGCTATTTTAATTATAAAATGATTATATAAAAATATACTCATAAAATAATATATTTTAATTTAATATGTCAGATTATAAAATTTTTTTATTATAAAATAAATTTAATAATTTTTTAAAAACCACATGAATTAATAAATTTATTTTTAAATGACGCGTATAATCATTCTCCTCTATAATATAATTAAAGAGAAAAATGATAATCCATTTCATAATATATTTCACAATACACGTTTTAAAATAAAATATTTTTATGAAATAAAATTATTTTTATCAAATATTTTATTAAATTACCTTCCATTTTAAAATATAATTGTGCTGAAAAGTCAATTAAATAACAGCAGGTGAAAATGGTGTTTTGATTGGTATAAGTTCTTCATCATTTCCTCTTTAATTTCACTGACTTCAAGAGAACCGTGCCCAATCAATCAAAGCCGACTCAAATTCTGCAAAAAGTTTATTGGATTACCGCGTTTGGTACAGCAGTGTCTTCCCATTATTAATCTGAAAATAATTCAATTAACTCAACCATATTTTCGGTTACATAACTTCTTTAGTTATTATTATTATTATTATTATAATAGGGTTTCTAATTGTTGTACTGTACCAATATTATTTATAGGGTTTCATTTTTCCCGTGAAAAATAATAATTTTATCATTAATTTCAAATTATTTTATAATTCTATTTTTTTAATAAAGTCCCACAATAATTAATACAAAATAAATTGTAAAATAATTGTATATATCGTTGCCCTTGGCCTGTATTCAAGCTACAGACTAAACATTTGGCCTCGTTAGCCGACATTCATAGTTTTCCATGAAAACCGAACATTTCCCGACGACCTAAAATCACCAATCAAGGAAAAAATTGAGCAGAATTAAATCTAAGAATGTGAGCTTTCAGCATCACATTCACATCACTATTCTGATTTGCAGGTCGTATAAACTAATTGGCTGCTAAATTGACAAAATGAACCGCAATTTCACAATCAATTTCGGAACATTTACAGCTCCATAGAAATTATAATATTATATATATGTCCACTGGAGATGGTGGACATTAGGTCGGTGCCATTTTGTATCGCTTTTAATTAATTTATTATATATGTTATGATATATATATATATAATATCAATATGGGATATATTTTGGAGTCTCACAGACAAGTTATTCTAAATATGGTTAGATGTCGATCCCATTATTTTGGGTGAGCAGACATGACTTAGAATGAGTAGCGTCTAATTAATTAATATATATACCCAACTCAAAAAGTTTGGGACTTTAAATAAATTATTTTCATCCTCTAATTGGCCAGGAATATTAGTTGCCTTAGCTACATATCTAAATTATATCGTGCTATAAATCACAATGGTGATGACGTTGCGTTTTTTCTTTTAGTGAACAGGTAAATATCATGTATAAGATGTTGGATTTTTTATTTTTTATTTTAATTCATATTACGACTATATTCCTTTTCTGAGGCTACTGATTGATCCACTTGAGCGACACCAAGTCCGGCCCAAGCAGAATCCAGATAGGTTGGTATATATATTTAGGGCAAAAATGATAATTATAGGCTCGCTCATCAATCTTTAGGCCCAAATAGCATTCCGCCAATCAAATATACAAACAAATAAATGAATAAATAAACTCAATTCAACTTTTAGTGAACAAACCAAAAAGAAAAATATTATTCATCATCGATCTATACGTCGACTTTTAGATACATTTTCATTTAAGTTGTTGATAGTATGAAATCTTTGTGTGATTTTGTTAAATCTTCTTATTTTACCCTATAATTTATAATGAGAATTGTTACAATTATAAAAATATTTCATAAAAATAAATTTACAAACTGACATTATTTTATACAATACATTTACGTTAGATATAAATTACAAAAAAAAAAATTTTACAATTTAATGTAAAATAATATATTTATTTTATATTAACAAACATATAATGTCAATTTATGAATATATTTTTGTGATATGTTTTTATGGTCAAATAATCAATTAACCCATATTAAACAACGCAATAGTAATACACATGTACGTAGCAGCATCACGTACAACACCGAACAGATCAGCAATGAATCTTAAAAATAAATAATAATGCATTCTAATCCACGATGGTCCATCACCTATGGGACTTCTCCACGTTATCATTCCATGCGACCCCAACATGATGAGTGGCCACAAAAATCCAAGAGTTTGAGGTCGTGGGAAGCATAGACAAACGGGAGGGAGGTGGGGGACCTTCTCAAACGGGTCAACGTACAGCTGTTCCCACCCCCAAAATTAGCGGCCAGCACAGAAACTCCACCACGTCCGTACATGCCCTTTCATTTCGTTTTCCCATTCCGATCTCATAAAAAAGACAAAATTAATTTTATTTTCTATGGTGTATGATTATAGAAATAGAAAAAAATAAAAATAAAAACTCTTAAATTATGGTTAGAACATGATTGTGAAGAAGATCGTCACGATTAGTCACGTCCTATCCCATTCTCTTCTGCATTAACCCAAAATCCATCATTTCTTTTGACACAAAACTGAAAGACCAACCCTGAGAAGCCTAATATTCTACCAGTCATGGAGAAAAATAACCATTCGTCAGAGATGTCCGGAAGTTTTTCAAAAAATGGCAACAATAACGATGACGATCCAGAGACCCTTGAAGCCAAATCGGATGGCCAACAACAACATGCAGAAAACGAACAAGCGGAAACTGTGGACGTTTCATCCCCATCGGACCCTGAACCGAGCCTTGAGCAGATTCTGAACGAGGTTGATCGTTTCCTGGAAACCATAACCATTAATGCTGGAGAAGATAAATTAAAACCACCGGATCAAGCTCCCGATTGCGTGGAGTTGTTGTCAAACATGGTGGAGAACATGGTTAATGCGTACAATGCAGGCAAAACGAATTTTGGCGGAGACCAAGACGACTCGTTTCTGAAAGCCGTGAATCGAATTTCGAAGCTGTCGAAAACGTTCAATGAGTTACCATCATCAAGCTCGACATTATCGTCTTCATTGAACCGAACAAGCGCCGCACTACATCGAGTAATGTCGTTTTTGGAGGACAAGTTCCGCATCCTTCTGCATGAAGAGTCCAAAGCCATTAACAATCAGGAGCACGACCGGTGTCTCCTGCACGAGCCCGAAACCGACAAAGACGAGGAAGAACTCGCAGAATTTTCTCCAGAAACCATTTCCGACATCAACAAAATTGCCTCGGCCATGATCTTCGCGGGATACGAGAATGAGTGTTCTATGGTTTATAGCATCTCAAGGCGAACCGCTTTCAAAGCCGCATTGAACAAGCTAGGGTACGAGTATATAAGCATCGACGACGTACAGAGAATGCAGTGGGAATCCTTGGAAGGAGAAATCGCCTCGTGGATCAAGGCCGTCAAGCAGTGCTCCAAAAAACTATTCTCCGACGAACGAAAATTGTGTGACTCCATTTTCTCCGACGACCCGCCTCTATCTAGAATCCTATTCGGCGATCTCGCACACCCTGTCGTTATACAACTTCTGGATTTTGCACAGGCGGTTGTATTGACTAAACGATCTGCCGAGAAGTTATTCAAATTCCTCGACATAAACGAGACTCTGCGCGATCTGGTTCTGGCCATGGATAGCGATTCGTACCCGGAGGAACTCATATCTGAGGCCTCAGAGGCCAAGACACGGCTCGGCGAGGCCGTGGTGAGCATTTTCTGTGATCTCGAGAACTCGATCAAGAGCGATCAAGGGAAGACCCCGGTCCCTAGTGGCGCAGTGCATCCATTGACGCGGTACGTCATGAACTACCTGAAATACGCCTGTGAATACAAGGACACCTTAGAGCAGGTCTTTCGGCAACACCTCAAGATCGAGAAAGAGACCTGTGATGGTGGCGAATCCGATGATGTTCCGACGTCGGAAACATCGCCGTTTTCGTTAGAGTTAATGAAGGTCATGGAGCTGTTGGACGCAAACCTGGACATGAAGTCGAATCTTTACCGGGATCACGCTTTGCGCTACATTTTCTTGATGAACAATGGGAGGTACATCCTACAAAAGATGAAGGGTTCCACTGAGATCCACGAGTTGATGGGCGATACGTGGCGCAGAAAGCGGTCGTCGTTGCTGAGGCAGTACCACAAGAACTATCAGAGAGAGACATGGAGCAAGGTGTTGCAGTGTCTTAGCCATGAGGGTCTTCAGGTGAGTGGCCAGGGGAAGGTGTCGAAGCCGGTGTTGAAGGAGAGGTTCAAGAACTTCAACACCTTGTTCGAGGATATACACAAGATGCAGAGCACGTGGGTGGTGAGCGACGAGCAGCTTCAGTCGGAGCTCAGGGTTTCAATATCGGCGGTGATGATTCCGGCATACCGATCTTTTCTGGGGAGGTTCAAGCAATACTTGGATCCCGGTAGACAAAGCGAGAAGTATATAAAATACCAGCCAGAAGATATTGAGACTTTGATTGAGGAATTATTTGATGGAAATCCAACGTCTATGGCAAGGAGAAGAACATAAGTCTCGCTTGAGGGAGAAGATAGATATCCTGGTGGTACAATGTCAATTTCTGTATGAGTAGTATGCTTTTGTATCCTATATATATGCCTTAATTTTGTGGGTCGTTATTTGGTTTTTGATCATATAATGTTACAGATAATTTTTGCATAAATGCGTGCACATCTTTTTTCCATCATTTGTCTCCATTTATAAATTACTTGCCTATAAGAATTTATAAATAATTGGTTTCTTCGCCTTATTATATATTGTTCTTGATTGTTTGATCAATACTCTAATTCATGATGTACGTTGTTCTTGCATATACATGATACACACACATATACATATATATATATATATAATGTATGCAACCACACTTCCAGACCTATCATGGTTTCTTCTCGTGAATCAAGTGAACGCATCCCTTTGATCCCAAAATTCAGCGTTGTTGGTTGCTTCTATGCATGAAAGTCATGTAATTCTAAGGGGTATGATCACCTAATAGTGTACTTATTGGAATGACACCCTCTCCATAATGACGGTTCACATGGGGGGTAATGGTTGAGGAAGTGTCAAGAGACACAACATTTTAATTTAGTCAAAAGATTGTGTCACTTGTTAATGGTTTTGCCCTTTGCCAACCATTGTATTACCAATAGTTGTGCCCCTTGCTAACCAGTGTCTCATGGCCTATAAATAGGGCATCATTGGTACATATTCAAGGCACTCAATTTCCTTTGTCCATCACCAACTTGTGGGACAAATACTCTCACGTGAGTATACCATATTGCCAAAGTTTTGTTCAATTTCCGTCCATTTTTATTCTCCATATTTCTACACATCATAGGATTTCAAGGAAAATAAATACAATGCCTTTTTGCATTGTACACTGTCAGAGCAGGTCTTCATGACCCAACCTCTGGGATATGTTCATCCACACTTTCCAAATCATGTCTGCAAATGCCAAAAACACTATATGGACTGAAACAAGCCCTAAGGGCCTGTTTTTCATGTCTAAGCAATATTCTATTGGAGTAGGGTTTCTATGGCTAATCATGATCAGACACTTCTCTGTTCATTCATAACTCTTCCAAGTTCACATATACATACCAATTTATATTGATGACATTTTAATTACATGCTCACACAGGCATGACATTGATGACCTATTAAATAATCTACATTGTGACTTTGTAATCAAAGACTTGAGAAGTTTGAACCTTTACTTGGGCATTGAGGCACTCACTTCCTACAGGCATATCATATTATCTAAGCAACTCTATATTATGGCTATACTCAAAAAGACAGGAATACATGAGGCCAAACCGATAAGCACTCCAACGGCCAGCTCCACCAATCTCAATGCCTTTGATAGTGAAGATTTCAATAACACCACTTTCTTTTGCAGCATAGTTGGAGCCTTATAGTACTTGTTAGCCACTCGCCAGATATAGCATTCACAGTCAACGAATTATCTCAATTTATGTACAAACCCAAATTATCATATTGGTAGGCAGCAAAGTATCTCATTCGTTATTTAGAACAAACAATCAACTACGGTCTCTCGATTCGAAAGTCTACAAATACTAAGGGTGCAAATTGACTAAATTGGCGCGGTTTTTGACAAAAACTACTTACGACTAATGGAGGTCATTTTCATGGAAGAACTGATTGACCAGGTCAATGGGGAGGAGAGATACCGACTATACGAATTTCGACACTTCTCAGTCAGCTTGGTGGCTTTAAGGTTTCTCTTTCTCTGTGTGTGTGAGAGAGAGAGAGAGAGAGAGAGATGAATAGTTGCAATCTGAGAGAAGAGAGAGAGAATGAGAGAAATCAATGAAGAAGAGGGGAGAAGGAAGGCGACGGTTTAATACCAAACGATGTCATTTGACTTACAATAGTTTTTAATACATTATCTATAAAACGACGATTTTTGGTTTAAGACTAAACAACATCGTTTCACTTATATTTTTTTACATTTGTTACATGAAAAACGATGTCATTTCACTGAAACTTAAGTAAAACGACATCGTTTTACATAAGATAAATATAAAAAATATATATAACTTGTCGGGTGGTTCGACGATTTAAAAAGGTTCAAACTAGAACTGAACTGCCCGACCTCGATTTTGTGATATTTCTACCGTCGGTCAACTGGTTCCCTGCCAGTTTCGGCCGGTTCACTATAACAGAAACAACCTTTTGCGTTCAATTCTTTTTTGTCATTGCATAAATTGCCGCAACAAAAGAGTTATTATGTTGAAGTTAAAACCATCGCAAATTTACAACACAAATAATCAAATTTCGTAATGTGAACAGTGTAAATTTCATTTGCGTCAATTTATTTGTATTTGTACAATATTATTCCAATGCAAAAAATCTAGCAAGATCCATATGTGAAGCAACGATTTCACTGAATTGCAAAAAACAAAGTCATGCTATTGCAATGAAAATTTTATCTTTTATATCCAATTTTCTGATGCAAAAGAATATATATATATGCACCCCATATTGTCAGTTCACCAATTTGTGGCAATTTTGAACTGGTCGCTAAGTTTCATCAAAAATATACGTACGATTATCCGAATAGTATTTTTTTTGTATTGCGAAGAAATTTGAAGTTTTGTGGTGTTTTGCTATTGCCATTAAAAAATTCTACAAAAAACATCTTTTTTGCCACCAAAGATTTCTGCCATGGTCTAATTTTGTTGCTAAAAATGATTTTTGCGACCAAATCAAGTTGTCACAATTAGTTTTGGTCACAAAATTTTATGTTCTATATTTTCGTTATTTTATTTTTGTGAAAAGGATCTTGTCACTAAAAGGTATTCTTTGCGGTGAAATTATGTCGTCATAAATACAATGTACAAAATATTTATTTTTCTGTCATTTTTTAGTCTTTTACATTGACATTAAATCGCGATAAGACCCATAATGAAAAAACAAAAAACAAAAAAACAAAATGGTGTGTTTTGCATTCTTCTTCTTTTGATTTGAATTCTTTAAAGCTAGAAACACCTCCCTCCCTCTCATTTTTCCTTTGGTGCGCCGAAGAGCCTCCCTCCCTCTCACACAAGTTCCTCTCACTCACTCACTCACTCTCTCTCTCTCTCTCTTGCACATACCACTTCTTGAGCAACCCAGAGGAGCTACTTGAGGCCATTGCGCCTCTAGAATGCTATATAATTTCCACTGTCGAAGACCAGCAAACTTTTGTTCTTTTTTTGTTAATTTGTTTTTTGTTTTTAATGTGTTAAAGTTCTGTTTTGGTTTCCGTTTGGGAGCTTTTTTTTGTTATTGTTTGTTCGAGGGTTTTAAGCTTTCTGCGTTCATGTGGGCATTGTGCATAATGGGTTTGTCGAGGATGCTTCACAACCAGGTATGAATCTCTCTTTCATTTATATCTCTCTATGGATTGTATTTGAAATTAAGGATTCGTGCAAAGGACGGACAAAGTATTGATACTCTAGGGTTTGTGATCTCTCTATGTTTCCATGGGATATTTCCATGATTTGGTAAATGACAAAGGTATTATTTTTTCTTCGAATTTTCTAAAATTTGTTGTGCCCTACAATTGGACCATTTGCTGCTTACAAGTGTGAAGTCATCATTGGTGACATATGTTGGGGAAACAATAAGTTGATATTCTTTATCTAAAGAGTCATTGACTTAGATTGATATGCATTACTAGTTATTATAGCTTTAAGAACTAGTTGTCATATAATTTTTCATGCGTGATTTTGCCACTAAGATCTGCCAAGTCTTAAGGTATATAACTGTTCCAACTTCATATATAATATTTGCCATCATAAAATTTTTCTATATTAATATTATTTTTGTGGAGAGATTATTTGATTGGATATGTGATTTAATTTTTTGATAATTACCCTCAAAGTTGTTTTCAAACTTTTGTAAGTTTCAATGTAATATGTGGTGAATGGTTGGCTCTTGTGTTCTCATTAGGAGTTTTTCTTATGAAATGTTTCCACTTGACTGTTCCTGTGAAGTTTTTCTTATATAGGCATTACTACATTGACTCTGCCAGAGCACTATTATAGTTATACTTCAATCCATCCTAGCTCTACTTTAGAGCAATTGGTGTTGGTTGATTTGCGATGTCTCCATGAAGATGGGTTTGTTAGAATTGTAGTTATTGTGTTTTTTGTTTAACTTGTTTTTTAAGTGGTCTGGTCTATCCTTGAGTTTTAGGCATTTTACTTATTATTTATGGTAATTTGGTATTTGTTAACATGGGTTTTGATATCCCTACAACTTTGCAAATTAAAAACCAACCAGTCTAAAGTTCGCACAACATGCCACACTAATACAGAGCAATGTCACATTGTTTTAGCTTCTTTTTTTTCTTTTATTTATTTTTATCTTTATAAGGGTATTAGTAGCCTTGTTGTGCTTTGCTATTGATCGTTATGTTGTATAACCAATATCTGTTAATTACTCTAAACAATTTAATGCATTTCTATTTTACTATAGTAAAAGGTGTCTCCAAATGTGACTATAAGTGATATCTTATCAAGGACTAAAGTAGTAATTGGTTCTGTTCTGCACATGTTATGAAAGTCATCCAATTTGTAGATAAATTGGTTCAATTTTTTCAAAAGGCGTGAAAATTGATCTTTCCTCGATTTGCAGTTTACAGGTTTAAAGCTGCAAGTTGAGAAATTTTGGTATTTTATCTATTTTGGTATTTATTACATTTCAAGTTTACATTTTTCTATTTGCAAGTTTATAAATTCTTTTATTTTGTAAATATTATTCTTTGAAACTTGGAAGGTTAGG
Organism: Pterocarya stenoptera; assembly: GCA_003123785.1. Taxonomy (NCBI): domain Eukaryota; kingdom Viridiplantae; phylum Streptophyta; class Magnoliopsida; order Fagales; family Juglandaceae; genus Pterocarya; species Pterocarya stenoptera. Next base: position 33,135 of record QEOT01004499.1, read on the forward strand.
AGTGAGGGTAAGTAGATGTTTGATCTCAATAGTTGGTAGAATAATTTTTGAAATGGTAAATATTGGTGCTAGGTGGAATGGAAAAATGAGTTATCAGGATATGCATGTTTTTCCAAAAGAAGTAATACTCCACATAATAAAATATTGGTTATTGTGTTACCACACTTGTGTTAACAGGTGAACTTACAAAATACATAAATATTTGTATTTGTTGTTGTTGTGTTGGTGCTGGACATCTTGGTGGTGGATGATGTAGGGTACCACCATGCATATGTTGTGGTGTTGGCAGCGCAAAGTGGATACACACACACTACTATAAATAAAGTGTCATTCCACCATGGATATAAAGATTTGGGTGTTGATAGGGATAGTTGCACTACACATATTGTCTATATATATATGATTTAAATTTTCCATTCATGTTGTTTGATTGTAGTTGTTCTTCTTCATCATTCCCAAAACATTACATGATCAGGTTTCATAACATTGTCTCGCTATGGATGCAGGAACATGGAACTTGAGATCTAATTTGATGAAGAATAAGAGCTGAAGCAACCAAGGCAGTCAAAGATTTGAGATCATATGTTAATCAACATTGAAGAAAGCACTCAGCTTTCACTAATTAGCCTGGTACTATAGTTGTGTGCTCTAAATGATTGTATAAAAGTTGTCTCACACATATGTATATATAGCTTGCACCATGGTTGACTGAAGAACACTTATCATAATGTTTTGTATATTTTGGCATGGCTTTATGAAGTCTGGTACATGATATGATGCCTAGAACTATGGGTACATTAATACAATGAAGTTGAGCATGTATTCTAGTATATTTAATGTTGTCTACTATAAAGCAGGAAGAGAAGAAAAAACCTAACTGATCAATTGACCCACCATTAATTGTCTAACATTAGAATGTTACTAAGTCATGTATTTTGTTGTCAATTTCAGTATATATAAACTGATCTGAAATATTTTTGGAAACACCATTAATTGTCATAACAAAGTTTTACTCAATCCCATATTTTTCCTAGTCCCTTACAACTATTTGTGATGGAATTCAAGCAAAAAATTAAAAATGCTCTACAAGTTTTTTCCACGAAATTAAAATGTATTTGTGACACTAACAAATTACACGTACGTCAATATGAGCCATTTGCTGCAATTCATTCGTATTTGCGACAAGATAATATGTGCTACAAAAGCTAAATTATTTGTGGCAACAAAATTATATGCGACAATAAATTTGGAGTTGGCAATAAACTTTTTCCTGACAATTTGTTTATATTTGTGGCACTACTAGCTAGTCACAAATATATTTCCTGACCGTGCAGTTTATCTTTTTGCATCACAAGAATAGCACATTTGTGAAGATCTTTGTTGCTATAAATATTAAATATTTTCGACGATATCTATTTACGACACTAAAAAAAACTCGGGAATAATATGTTTTTATGGCATTATTTTTCAATTGAGGCAATAGAAAAAATGTTGCAATTGTGTTTTTCTTTACCATCTACTCACTCTTTTGCATTGAAATTGGCACACGTTTGTGGTGATAGAATTCGCTGCAAATATTAGAGCTATTTGCGACCTACTCTACTTTCGCTGCCATAAACCTTTTGAGATGCTCTAATAGTGTCCACTTTGTAATGATTGGATTTGGATGGAATTAATTATTTGCGACGATTTTTAGTATTTTCGCAAATATTTCCTGCGACCCAAAATGTTGTTTCTGTTATAGTGACGTTCCGTACTTCAATGGCCGGTTTAACTCAATTATGGATGATTTGGCTGGTTTTTGTACACCGATAGCAAATACTACTCTACAGGCATTTATGGGTGTTGATTGGACATGCTCTCATGATGACAGACAATCAACTGGGGTATTTTTTATTTTCTTAAAGAAGAATCTAATTTCATGGAGTTGCAAAAAGCAAGTTATAGTTGCACGGCCAATCACTAAAAGCAAAGTATAAAACACTAGCCAATATAGTCGCTGAAATTCAATGGCTTCAATCCTTCTTGTAGGAACTTGCCATTAGGGTCTCACAACCTCCTATCTTATGGTGTGACGACATAGGATCAACATGTTTATCAGCAAATCTAGTTTTTCATACTCGTATAAAATATGTGAAAATTGATTTTCACTTTATCAAAAATATGGTTGCCAAGAAAATAATTGAAGTCAAGTTTTTGTCCTCTAAAGATCAACTAGCGGATATATTTATTAGGCCTCTGTCTTCATCAAGATTTACAACAATTCGTTCCAAGCTCAATCTAGTTTCCACTTTATTGGACTTGCACGGGTGTGTTAAGGATAAGGAACGAAGGAAGCCGATTGAGTTTAGAAGACTACTACTTCAATCAAACTTTGTTCTGTTTTCAATTACTATCTCTAATAGAATTTGTTATGATTTAGAATTTGTTCTATTCCACTACTCCTATATTGTATCAAATACTTTCTTTATTAATAAGATAACAACAGTTTGGATTTGGAAAATGACGTTTCATCATATCTCATCATTAGAACTTAATTTTTAAATTTCTATATAAAATATAATAAATAATTAAACTTTTTCAAATCTCAAAACAATAATAATATTAAAAAATAATATTCTAATAATATATTTTTTTAATTTTTATCTTTCATTTAAAATCATCTTATCTCATTTATGAATCCAAATCACATCTGGTTGATATTTTCCTCAACAATGACGTACGGATGACTACGCAACACGACATATATGTATGCTCTCCAGGATCCGTGTTATATATATGCTATGTAGTAGGAGCTTGAATTAATGCCTATTTTTGGTAGTTAAAAGACTCGATTCGTGGAAATATTACCGAACAGTTTTTAGGTATTTAAATAATTAAGAGACCTCCTATAAAATAAAAAATAATAATACGTGTAATATTGGATATAATCAATGTGTAAGCGTGGTATATTCTTTTTAAAAATTATAGATTTTATTATTAAAAAATTAATTTTAATATAAATTTCACCTTTATTTATTTTTGTTAAACAGATTGTGCCGCACTTAATCAATATCATTTCTCTAATAATAATAATAATAATAATCAGGAGACGTTAGATGGATATCTGGAGAATCTCCAAAGACATTTCAGTATTGTCCTGTGCTTGATCATCAGGCTTGAGATACGTACGGCAATTAGGAAATTGCAGGTTTCTTTCGTTGCAGTAA
>QEOT01004499.1:51762-77784 GCA_003123785.1 Pterocarya stenoptera
CCTACCTTCACAACACTTTCAAGCAATAAATTTATGGGTAAAATGAACTACCAATGTTTAGCTACATATCAAACCACCCTTTCCAGGAGACAAAATGTAACCATACGACAAGGAAGATACAACTATAAACTCTCCTCTGACAATTGTTTTAACTAGAATTCCTTTTGGGTCTGAAGACCAAAAACTGGCCCTATGGGGAAACATTCAAATACCAGAACTTTGAATGGGCCAAGGCCCATGAATGTCTCGGTTAAGTTGAGTGGTCATCCAACGTATTTCGGCGGTACCAAAAACACCATATTATATGATCGTTTAACTAATCATGTATTCAAGTCCTAACCTTTCACACGGTTACTCTTTATTTTCGAGATGTGGACTTTTGAGGTCGATTATTTATAACAAGTATTTTCAAGATGTGCAAAGCAACCTCTCCATTTTATTGACATGACAAGATTTGATTTGTAAGAGATTTTAATTTTAAATTTTTCTAACAAATCAAGTTTTGTCATGTCAATAATTTTAAAGAAAGTAAAAGCATAGTTTAAAGTACAAAAAATCTAATAATTCATGCAAAATACAATATCGTTTGTATCAACAAAAATAGCTTCCTAATAGCATCTAAAAAGTTTATACATGCATGTATGAGGGGTTTGTACTCCATATATATACATCAAATTTAAGGTGGAGCACAACCTCTTTACAAACCATATGAACGCACTACTATATCCGTAAGGCAACAGTGTATTGATCATCAAGGCTGGTCAGAGACATAGTATTCCTAATTTTGATTGCAGCTTTAATCCTTCCTGCCTTCTTCCAGCCGATTTACCTTGTCAAGCAGGAAATCAATAGTCGTGGATGCATCCTACACCAAATAAATTACTTCATTAATTAGCAAAAGAAACATTTTCATTGTGTTATGATCTACAGATTGCTAAAACTTTGCTAACCTTCAAACTTTTCCTCAATTTCTCCTCCAGTGCATCTCGGCGGTCCCTTTCTTCAGAGATCATATCAACCAGAGCTACTTGCTCTTTATCCAGCTCCTCTATATGTTTTTGTTTCTCTTGAAGCTGATAACAATTCAATTGCTATTTTCATCAATAACATCCAATTCTGACCAACTTGCATAAGCAAGCAGTAATGTGTAATCAACTTGGCTGCCAATCCTAGCCATTATTTGGAAAAATGATTCTAAAAAAAAGAAAGAAGAATCCTCTGTTTGCTTACTTGAATTTCAAGTGCTTTACACTTCTCTCTTTCCTGCTGAAAATTGGATAGCAACTCAGTCACCTGAAGTTCCATCAATCTGGCAAAGAAAAATGATAAATTTAAAAGCTGGTTAAACACAAATGAAACAGTCGAGCAATATGAGCTCGTAGAATCTAACAATACCAATAATACAACCTTTTGCCAGATTCGTTATCATCTTCGTCCAACTTGATTACAGTCTTTGAATTACTATCAGGGGTTACGTGTCGAACTTCGTTTATGGCAGCTACCTTTGAATCTGAAGGTGTTGGTGCTTCATGCAAAACTCCAACTTCAATTGCACGATCTCGGGGTCGGGATCTTTTATTTGTGCCTGAAGTGGACTTCCTTCTCTTAGATTCCAAAGCTTCTTTATCTGGACGTCGTCTTGGAGCATAACCGATTTCCTGGCAATTTGTAGACCTAAGAAAAGTAGTTCTTAGAGATTAGATTGTTCATCTCGTCCTGGATTTTCTCAAGGTATGGACACAGTAAAAAGAAAACAAACCAGAAATTCTTTTGCATCATCACCAATCGTTGCTCGAGTCTTGAAAGCACAAGCGTGCGCTCGAAGCCCTGTTTGTCATGAGCTGGTTCGACAAAATTAGCTTCCAATACACCTGTGTTGCATAAGAGGGCATAACAAGAGTGAATTCGAATTATGAAGACATTAAAACTACTCCTGACAATGTCACAAACAGTACTAGATTCTCGGATTTCAGTCTGAGAAGAAACAATACCAATAACTCCGCGACCATCACTCCCGGCAGCATTCCAAACCCTCCAGAATGGCTGACAAAGAAAGAGGACATTTGCGCGTCAAAGAACATAAGAAAAGAGAATATAAAGTTAAAACATGGCAAGAATGCAATAAGAAAAACTTATTTTATTCTACATTAGAAATCCAGCAGGATGAAACTTTACTTGGTCCCTTCATCAATCATGGCAACCATTAAAACTGCTGCTACTTCTAATTTAATGCAGAACCACCAGGTCTAAGGTGAAATAGTCATAAATTATCACTGGCAAAAGTTTTTATTTTTCTCATGAATTCTTAAGTATGGATGGAAAGAGACTAGAATCTGGACATCGAGAAAGGATGGGTCCACAAATATTACTCTCTAAAAGCTGAAATAGTTCTTTTCAATTTACAGACAATCGACACATACAAAAGGACCCACCCCCATGAATCATGACAGGAAGGATTAGTCTCAACCATTTTTGCTTGATTAATCAATGGGAAGAATGCAATAATACAGTACGTGATGTACAAAGAACAAGAAAAACAAACCTTGATTAATCTGTTCTTGTGATAAACATTGAACCCCTGAACATCAATATGATATTTTGCATCTTTTACAAATCCAATAGTCACATCAGCAACCATCTGTTTACAGCAATAAGAACAAAAACAGGTTACGATAGTGGAAGGCGGACAACTATGCTAAATAAAGTACTCTCAAATATTAAATAATTAGCATTACATTTGAAGCTCCTGGCATTATCTCTGGATTATACTGAGGTTTGTATGTTATCTTCTGTGATAACATCATGTCATTCACTATGCTATGATGTTGAACATCTTCCCCACGCAGAATAATTCTGAAGTTAGAAGGAAGTCTGAGATAAAGAATTGATGCGTAACTCTGGCAGGGACAAAATCAGAAGATGTTGTCAGTAACTGTAGCAGGAAACTAGAGATTTGTACTGATAACTTCAACTTCTTAAACAAAGAAAAATTGCAGTTCCTAACAATAACCAATTAGCTTTGCTCAAACAAAATATACTAAGAGCCCTATACAGTCCGACACTCAGGCTACAAACTAATAAACGAAGACTGCAGCTAAACCAACAAGAAAATTACTCGATTAGCTAAATTAAACGACAGATAGGGATGTATATCCGATCTGCAAAGGGGCCTGACTTTCTTCCCAAACCTGAAACAGCCCATGCTTAAATATACTTTCGACAACCATCATCTACCAACGTGTAACACACATTGAATTTTCACATTTAGGGATGAAAATCGCCACGACAGAAATTAATCCCTTTGGAATGTCAGTTACTTCTGCAATTTGATAGTACAATTTGGAAACTAACCTGGCAGATTATATCCAGAGTTTAAGGGTCGCGACAAAACTAAAATTTGTTATGAAACAGTTCAAATGGTATAGATTATATAACATTGACAGATCTTTCTAAGACCCTTTTCCAAAAAGTACTTGCCAATAAGAAAACCGTGCAAGTAAAATCAAGACAATATGAGATTTAGCACAACGACATTTNTTTTTTTTTTCGTCATTTTCATCTCACTTATGGTAAAAACAATCAAGGATGCCACTGCCACATGTTTGCTCAAGAGAAAAATAAAAGTAAACCAAACATCCATCAAACAAAGTCTAAAATGGATAAAATTGCAGTAAACACAAGAAGACTCACCTGCTTAAGAAGATCTTCTTCACTTTCATAAGGTGACCACTGCACTATGGTTGCTAAATTCCTATTCCAGTCATTTAGTGAAAATCGTATCATCTTGTTCCACTGCTGTCCTCTTATATGCTCGTAATCAATCTTGTCATTCCAAATAAAAAATCAGTGATACAAGAGGATAGTCCAATTCGGATGTTCTAGATGTGATAATATTTACAAAGCATCCTGAAGAATGTTAACAAAAATCATTTCCTTTCGACAGTAAAAGGTGACTAAAATCATTTCCTTCTGACAATTACAAACATATATCGTCGACCAATTAAAATAATTATAACAGGGAACTGTTGTTTTTGGTAAGTGTGCTCTGGAAACCCCTCAAAACAAGTAGGATATATACGCAGAATAATCATAAAAGGTGTACTTACCATGGGGACCACAATATCTTCCTTTTTAGTTCCCCTCAGAAATGTGTAGGATAGCATTCCAATGCTTTGTGTGAGGCTAGACCAATAAATAAGACAAATTAGTTTTGAAGCCGACGTGCAAACAAAGTCAAACCCTTTGCAAGAACTCATAGAAAGCAATAATTCTGTTTTTCAGCAACTTTCCTTATTGCAACTACGGCGAAATATATTTCTCAAACGAGAGCAGAATAAGAAAGCCAAAAACCAAACGACCTACCTTTGTCCATCAGTCCCTAGACAGCGTGAAAACACAATAACATCTGCTCCTAGCCTCATTGTACTCGTCTTGAACCCATTTCCATCTGGAAGAGAGTTGGGAAAATGTAAGTAAAGATTAAAGCATATCAAGTTTTCGGCAGAAGTACGTACTGTTTCAAGAGCCAATTATTTCTACATAAGATTTGTGAGTATGATCCTTTGAAAGTGATTAAGGAGCTCACATTGACCAATGGTGTTGGCAATTTTGCTTTTTGCAGAATAGCCCAGAGACATGCACTGCCTCATTTTATCTGGAGTCATTCCACCACCATTATCTGCAGCCAAAACGATGAAACCCAATAAATTCTAATAAATCAGGATACTAAATTCGAAATAAATGAAAGGAAAGGAAAGCCAAACGATCTTCCCGAGCATTTTTCAACATTATTAGAGTAACGAAGAATATAAACAAAGAAACCTCCAGAAACCAATCGAAACGAAAAAAAGCAAACAATATAAAAGCTACCTACGTACGTACCTTCTACTAGCAACATTTTAGTACCATCTTTCTTGTTTCCCAGCACATCTACGAGAACATATGTAGCTCCATTACAGACCTGACCAATTACAAGTTGATCAGGAAATAAATTAATGAAGAGATGACAATCAATCTGATATTTATTTTTTATTTTTTGAAGTTACAAAAAATGTAAATACCTCGTCTAGAGAATTATCTAGAAGCTCCGCAAAAGCTGTGCAATTAAGATCAGCAGTCAGTAAATTCTACTATGCATAACCTTCTTTAATATCCAGGGAGAAAAAGAAGAGAGGAAACAAAAGGGACAAACGGGGAAGGAAAAAATTTAACATATTCACTCTCATGTAACGACTATCTATATGTACCTCCCAGAGCCCATTTATGGCTGGTCGCATTTGAATGCAGAAACTTAGGATGGACCCTGACGTGATCCATGCCGACTGCAAAATATTAAATAAAGTAAGTTCAAAATATACTTAAAATTAAACAGATTAGTACATTTGGCTGTAGCAATTCCTTGTTACATAAGACCGCAAAGTAGATCATACAAGAGCCAAAGTGGTGGAATTCTCAATCCCATGATATGGTAGAAACTGAAGGTCAATCCGAACTAACAAAAAAATGTATGATTTCTTGTCACTTTTTCATAATTAAACTTATTTAATCAAGAAGTCAGTTCAATTTGGTGAGTAATAAATAATACTTGTATTTTCACATCATGAATTTGATTCGTTTTATCATATGATCATAGGCAATTCAACAGTATAACAAGATGAACAGTTCCCAGTATCTTCCTTCTTTTTCTTTTTGGGAAAGCATGGTGCTTCAAGATGCATTATCGCCATGATCATATTCTCATTAAAAAAAAGGACATATTATATATATAATTTTCATGTTTGAATGCAACGTGCATGCGAAATTAATATATATGTATGTATGTATATATAATCTACGTGCATTCCCGTAGATCGATATGAAAAAGGTAAAAGAAACAAGAACAAGAAAGGCATAAGAAGAAAAACACGACAACAATATAACAAATAATTTTGGCAATGAAAACATTGCATGCACGAACAATATTTACCAGAAGTAGTCAAAGCTGCATCGCCACCTTCACTGATTTCATAATCCCCGGCTTTCCAAAACTGCTTACAGCCGCCAACAACTGGACGTATTGCTTCCCTACCATCCACCACCATATTAACCGGATAAATCGCCGAAACCGGCGAAGCCTCTGTCACAGGCAAAGGCTCCTCAAACTTCACGAGCGGCCAAGCAGGGGCGAGTAAATCACAAGGTACCGCGGCGTCTTTGGGGTCGTCGATATCGGAAGAACCGCTTGAACTACTGTCAATCGTATTGTTTGGGAGAAGTTGCGGAAGTCGATCATTTAGGCTCGGGAAGGGATGATTACATTGGGGGACTTCTTGCTTGACGACAGAGTCCATGGTTAGGGACGGTGAAGGTTGGGACGGCTGGGGATGGGGTTAGGGTTTTATTCGAGCTGGGTATTTCAGAGAACATGCAATTAGGATAAGAAGAAAGAGTTACAATGGGGTAGCATGATCGCACGAGCGCGTAAGAAGTGGCGCGAGGAATATATAAAGTCGGTCTTAGAGTCGATTTCCTTCTTTTTCGCACACGATCGGTTTTGGAGTTCGTTTATGCTTTTAGAGTTGGGAACGTGCCAATGCAAGGAATGTATAAATATATATATTTATATGTTTGGCTATTTGGAATGTTGAGAATATTTGAGAACTTTTAGAATTTCTTTTAGATGTAAAGTTTATTAAGTTTTGGAGAAAGGAGATAGGATTTAAACCTAAATACATTTTTTTAAAAATAAATATTGTATCAGGTGTTGTGAAGATGGATAGATATAAATTTAAAAAAATTGTTCTAACTTTTTAAAAATAATTTTATTTAAAAATTTATAAAAGTTGTTTTGGTTAGGTTAAAAAGTGGAGAAGAGAAAATTAGAAAGGGAAGACGACGGCCGAGAATGAGAGAATAAAAAGTGGTATTTATAGTTAGGTTTTTTTAATATATATGGTATTATGATTTATATTATTATATATTTAACCCTATAATGAATAATATTCATTATAAACTTAATTATATATATAATGTGTTGGGCGGGTTTGGGCCCAGCTCGGGGCTCGTCCTTTTATGTATCAACTGGTTAAAAAATAAAGAGGCATGAGTACTAGATCAAAAAACCAATAAACAATAATTAGTATCTTAAATGAGATGTGTTATTTTTCATCTAATAACGTTTACTTTTTTTCTTATGGTCAAAGATAAGATAATATTCTCATTACCAAAGAAAAATAGATACATAACTAGGAAGGTTAGTGTCCCGATAAATACTCCACAATAGTAGATATTCATATTATAATACATAAATTTAAATTTAATCAGAAAATGGTACCAAATGTTGGCCGTTCGATTTGGTCGTGATAAATTAAGACGGTAGCTATTAATTTTATGCAACAAATTAAAAAGCAGTACCATATATGCATGAACACGCCCGCTAGCCTGAAAGTTGAAAACCCCATTATAATTAAACCGAAACTCCATTAAAAAACAACCTCAAACAAGCATGCATTGATCTTCAAAGGAGGAGAGAAGGGATCAGGCCTCATGCATGCGAAGACTAGAGACGATCATATAAGATATAGCTATATAGCTAGCTAGGAAGAGAAGGATCGATGAGGTGTCATTAAAAAAAAGACCGCATATATATACACGTGGCGAATGAATAATGCCTTGAGGGTGAAATATAATTGTGGTCATGGAGTACCAGGCAGCAGGGAAATTCTTTAATTTTGTCGAGCAACCACCATTGTGAAATTTTCATGCATGCAATGCCTGGCCTGCATGGGTGCGCGCGCCAATTTTGATTGTGCAACCAGACTGAACGTATTACTGTTATAATTCTAAATTATTAGGCATCTTTTGTAATTAATAATACGTATAAATCGATTAACTAGGATAATTTTGACATGTGTTAATTAAAAGTAATTAATGATATAATTCAACATACACGGTATCTTCTACTGAGATTTGATCGTTAAGATTATACTATGAAAACCGCTTTGGAGCGGTACCATCCACTATTTAGGTGAAACCAGCATTCAATAAGAAACTGTCACATCAATAATATAGTAAAACTTATATGGGGACCAACCCATTAGATTTTTCTCCAAAATTCCCTAAACCTATTTTCACTCTATTATTTCACCCAGCCACCAGACGTTCCCACCCATTCAGACGCTACCGGTTGCCCTTTTATAGTCTCCACCGGTCGCCGCCACCAGCTATCCCACCACTGCCACCCAATCCGAAGCCAACCAATTTCATGCAGCACAATCAACCACCACGCAGTCCATCGCCACCCATAAAAGAAAATCTTGGAATCGAAAACAACATGAAGAAAATCTTCTGGGAAAAAGTAGGAATTGATGGCAACAGATCAATGCAAAATACTGAAAAGTATCCATCTTTCAATTTCAACTACTCCTATTAGATTTAGACTTACAGGAACCCAATAACCTTCAAATAAATGCATGCACACAAGATTCTGACGAACAAGATGTTCATTTTGTTGGCGGCTTTTCAGCCATTTTTTGCTCGGGTTCCAGTTCACACCTTCATCTGTTATGAAATGAAAGTTCATTAGAGCTAATCATTGAGCTACCATACAGAAATGAATGAAAAGTACTCAAGAGGTACTTTTGCACCATCCAACTTAATTTTGCATTATCCACAAAAGAGCACTAAATTAAAAGATCATAAAATTAATAAAAGAAAATTTTTCATAGTTATATGACCAGAGGTACTTCTCTATCTCTATATATATGATCTTATTCTATTTTTAGGAACAATTGATCACCATTTTCACACATGAGAATCCTGCTTGCGTTGAGTATTTGATGAGAGAGAGAGATGAGCAAGAGGATTTTCGAGATGCAGGCATTAAGTATTTCTGTATCGGTGTGATGGGTATTTGATGAGAGAGAGAGACAAGCAATAGGGAGAGATGAGCTATGAGGAGAGACGAGCTTCAGTGCGATTGGATTTCAAAGAGGGAGAGACGAGCTTCGGTGCGATGGAGTCCCATTCCTTCAATAATGGATGGGCTACGTGGCCTTATTCTATTGGAGGCTGTTTTCAGCCCTACATTAAATGTACCGACCAAAAGATATTCTCTTATACTATACTTTCATATTTTTCATTCATCTTAATTGTCATATGACCATCTTAACTACGGCAACTACAGGAGGAATCCAAAGGGATCTAGAGTCTTGGCACAGGGCTCTGTTTCTTGTCTTGGTCCTTTTCTCTCGGAGGCATAGGCAAAAACGTATAAGGTCTTCGTGGGTCTTCGTCTTCGTGGGTGGAAGGGGAAGGTGGAAGATCTGATCCTTAGATCTCCGTGGGTCATCTTCATGGGTAGAAGAAGTGGAGCAGAGGGTCTTCTTGGGTCTTGGGGTCTCACCATATGATCTGAGCAAAGTGTGGCATAGAACGAAGGCACGAGACAGTTCCTTTGGGTCTGAATGGGAAGGTGGAAGATTTGAAACCTTGGGTCTTCGTGGGGTTCTAGCAAGCACGATGGCCGTCGGCGGGGCCCTTCAAGCCTCGGCACCTCCAGGGCGGCAATGGACGTTCATAGACATGATGGCGTAGACTCCTCAGCCTCTTCTTGAGGTGAAGGTCCCACTGTGCCCACTAAAATTTCTTGAATGGGTCCCGTATGTAGCTTTCACGAAGGCGGAGGTTGATAGATATGCCTGGACAACATTCGAGCTTTCATTCGGAGTAGATGGGGTCTGGAGGTACAGCCAATGATTTCAGGTATGCTCAAAACTCACTTTGTTCTTGTTAGATTTCTCTAATAATTTCGAGAGAGAATTGTGAGGTAAAATGAGTGTCGTATCGTGTTTTTCAATGGAGTCCTGATTTTGATGAAGACCATGAGCCAGCCATGGTGCTTGGGCTACCCCCTAATTTTTACCACGAAGCTTTTTTGCAGAATATTACCCTACCGATTGACCAGTTTATTCGACAGGATAATAGCACTAGATGCGCTACTCGAATGGATTGTGCCCATGTCTACGTCAAGATGGATGCCTCTAAGCTGCCGTTGGAGTCATTTTGGATTGGGATGCCCCATCTAGCTTCGAGTAGGCTTAAAGAAGTAGTTTATGAAACACTCACAGCCTACTGTAATTGTTGATGTAGCAAGGCTATAATATCAATTTATGCAAATGGGAAGATAATACAGAGGAAAAGGCACAGGCAAAGAGAGGAAAGGCGAATAAAGTGTAGATTCGAAAGGATAAACAAGTAGTGCTTGATAAAGGAGTTCATGATGGTGCGGAGTCTAGTGCTCAAATTGTTGGGATCCAGAATGTCGAGGATTTACCAAAGGACCTTGCTGGGATGGCACAAGATGATAGGGAATAAAAACTAGTGATGTTGTTCAGGTAGTGCAAGCAGGGGACTTTGATGTTCAAGAAGTGGGAGTTACTATTGAAGAGCATAAGAGTTGTGAGCAGGGGATAAAGTGGGTTTCCACACTGAGGAGTTGGCAGGTGCATCTGAGGTGAGGATTGAAAGGGGCAAGATGAGGTTGTAATCGTGGAGAGTCCTCTAGTTCATAAAGATTTTGACATGGCTAGTGATTGTCAGAAAGAGGGGGAGATTGTAATTGTCAACGAGGGTGAAGACGAAGAAGAAAACCCTGGTGATACTATGTTGAGGCTGCACTCAAATTCTGAGGTGGAAGAGACTTTGGAGAATTTGGAGAAAGGTAAAGCCCATTTCTCAGACTCGGGGAATATCGTGGCTAATAGTGGAGATACGTGGATAAGGAGCTCTAACAGGCTAAAAGCAAGCCTGAAAAACTCAATTTATGATGCATCCCACCTTATTTTGGAACTTTAAGGGTGTTGGTACCTCTAAGAAAAGGTTGGGAAGGTTGAAGGAAATATACGCTGGAGATTATTGTTGTGGCTGAACCTTTTTTGCCTGATATAGTCAACTTAGTGGTTTACAACAAAGATTAAATATGACAGGTTGTTTTTTTAATGAAGATCTTGGTAGTAAATTATGGATCTTGGGGGCTCCAGGGATGTAAGTCTCAGTGGTGGAGGCCTCGAACCAGTTTATTACGATGACCATGACAGCTCATAATAAATGTTTATGTATCTTTTTAGTGTATGCTAAGTGTAGGCAAATTGAACGCATGGACTTGTGGAACTCTTTATCGTCTAGTGTAGTTGTCTGCATGCCTTAGGTTGTTGTGAGTAATTTTAATATTATTATAAATGACTTTGAGAGAAAAGGAGGACATCCTCGTCCTTTTTCAACAATGGAAGAGTTCAATGGTTTTATAGATGCAACTAGTTTGACTAATTTACTGTCTGAGCAAGGGCGAGAAGTTGGACTTGGTTAGATCGATGTTTAATTAGCGCAAACTTTATCACGAGATTCCCTGCAGGTTATATGAAGTATTTACCATGCACAACTTTAGATCATGCTCCAGTTTTGATTAGCTTGGAACCTAGGCTCTTGTCGTATGGTTTCCCGGCCTTTAAATGCCACCAAATGTGGATAACATATGAGTCTTTTATGGATTGTGTTGCTAAGGCCTGGGAATACGAGATCACTGATGATGGTATGCTGAGGTTGGCCATGAAGCTCAAAAAACTAAAAAATGCTCTTAGATTATGGAATCGGGAGGTTTTGGGTAATACAAGCTATAATATTACCTATTTAGAAGATTAGGTGAAAAAGCTGGAGGAGAACTTGCAGAATGAGTATAATGAAGAAGACAAGCAGGATTATTTAGTGGCCAAGACCGAATTGGATGTGTGGAGGGACCGAGAAGAGATGCGTCTCTGTCAGCAAGCCAAGCAGTCTTGGTTAAATAAAGGAGAAGTTTCGACTCAATTTTTTCAAACTTTTAATTCTAAGAAAAAAACAAAGGTCAGGGAGATGAAACTACATGATGGTAGATGGTTAAAAAGCCTGGAAGAAGTACCTGACGGGGCTATGAAATTTTTTCGTAATTTTTTTTTCTCACAATCAGGTGGAGAAAGACTCTCGAGGCCCCGTCAATGAGAGATTCTCCCATCAATCCAGAATGTTTAAGGATGCAGTTTTCTCAATTCCAATGGATAGTAGCCTAGGGCCTGACGGGTTTGGTTCCAGTTTTTATCAATCTTGTTGGCACATTATTAGTAAGGACTTAATTCAGGCAGTGTAGTCCTTTTTCTTGAGCATCGACCTGCCTAGATTCTTTTTAGCCTCTTATTTGGTCCTTATTCCAAAAGTTGAATCCGAATACTCTTGACAAATTTAGACCTATAAGTTTATGCTCAGTGTTCTACAAAGTTTGTTCAAAATTCTTGGTGAGTAGGTTGTCGCCTTTGCTCCCTCAGAAGGTTTCCCCAGAGCAAGGTGCGTTCATTCAAGCTTCAATCTACCAGTTTGTGGATGCTGCCAACAAACTAAGTGAGAAATAGGCCTTTTTGGCGACTAGACAGGAATATTAAGCTCTCTCAGAAGAGCTTCATCTCGTGGAGTAAAGAATTTCATAAGCTTTAATTTTTTTCCAATTCTCGCCATCCAAAACTTAACTTACAGCCAAACAGACTCCAACGACTGAAGGATCCCTTCCATCCGAGCAAGACAACACCTAAGCCACAAATGCCAGGTAATAATAGAGGGCAATAGGCCTAGAATTTGACCCATTTGAGAATTTCTCGACGCCCTAATCAACCAGCCAACAACAATGTGTTTCCACATAGAACCAGACACTCTTCCTAACCCAACTTAAGCTGCCGCATATTACCACACTTTACATGCAATTTCTCTAGTTGCAAGTACTTGGTTTAAGTTCTTACACCCACCATTCAAACAACAATTACATTTAGAAACAAAAATGGAATACTAAAATACTTCAATTTATCATCAACACTTGGAGAGTTGTTAAAAGCCTTCCTCATGGTGACCGAAATATTTTTAGGGACACGACACAAGGGTGCCAAACCCATTCAGCCCCGCGGATTTTGGGAGCTCAAACTCCAATACATTGCCATGCACTCTTATAGTCAAGAATTTTCTATTCGTATTCTCCTTCCATACAAGTACATCCGCACCATTCTAAGTCGTACCAAGATCTTCAAGACCTCTATAGCCTTTTCACAACCAAGAAAACTAGATAATAGATCAACATCCCTACTATTCTCCACCCTACACTCCTTCACTAGTTTATCCCAGACCTTCAATGTTTCTTAGGCTTCCCATCTTTCACACCCCAAAAGAAATTACTAAAACTCTTACTAATGCTCTTTATCACCAAAAGAGGCACATGAACTAGAGGTGTGTTGCGAGATTCGGATGGTAAATTAATTATGGTTTTCTCGGCTGCTATTGGCACAGACACTAATAACTATGCTGAACTGATGGGTTTGTTACATGGTCTTCGAATTGTTAAAAATATGGGTGTTATGCATCTTGATGTGGAGTTAGATTCTTGTTGGTGGTCAAGTAGGCAAAGGAACAGAGATGTGAAAACTGGTACCTAGAGGACTACTAGGATGAAGTCATGGATATTATCAAGGGGGTCCCAGTCCGAGTATTTCATATTTTTAGAGAGGGGAATCATTCTGCAGATTTCCTGGTAAGGATGGGAGCAGAGGGAAGCAATGGCCTATGGTGGTCTTCTATGGATATTTCATCTCCTCTTAGGGGCTCTTTGCGTATAGAAAGACTAGGTCTTCCTATTATTCGATCCGCTTAGGTTTAATTTATTATGTTAATGGGTCTGTTTTGTTTGCCTTTCATGTTTTAATGTTTATCTGGTTTTCTTGGTTGGCTTATTCTGGTTTCTGGGTATATGGTATATTGTTGGTTTGTTTAAAGTCTTTTTTTATACCTAGGTTTGGGTCTTTTTGAATATTTGTAACCCCCAACTTGGTTTTGGTTTGGTATCTAGTTTTTTTTAGGCCTGAGTGTTGGTCTCTTTTAAATATTTGTAACTTCAGGTTTCTGATTGTAATTACGATTTTTTTTTACCATAAGTGAGGGCTATGAATAAAATTGGGGTATCGACTTCTTCTTAAAAGAAAAAAAAAAAAGAAAAAAAAATGACCATCTTAACCAATTGAACAAATTAAGACTTTAAAGTAGTTTATTAAGGTACGTATTAGTACTGCATATTACAAAAAATATGATAATTTTGGATGACAAAGTATATAGTTTTGCTACACATAAGTCGATGCATTAGTACACTACTTATAGTGGAACCTATTATAATTTAAAAATAATAATAATAATAATAATTTTTTAGCATCAATGATGTGGCCAAAAACTTTCACATCAACATTGTGTAAAAAATAATTAAGGCTTCTAAATAAATTTTCTTCAAAGTATGATTCTCCTTTATTTTTCAAGAATTATTCGCGCTTGACACGACGTTCAGGCCATATTTATGAAATTATAACTTCTTGATACTGTTTAATGAGATTTTAATTGTAGTAAGTTCTCTCAAATTAAAGATCATCGAGATCAATACATAACAAATTAATTTTTGGGTTGAGAAATGTCTTGGGCATTAATCTAAACTAAATTAGGAATTTGATTGCATGGTAGTACAACTACTGTAGAACTTCTGGTATGACACTCACACACACATATATATATATATATTTATATATATATTTATACTAGTAGAAGATGTTACGTGCCTCAGACATGTATGTCCAATTGAATGTTTTCTATGTTTTTATCTAATTAATAAGACATCTTTTTAATTTACAGAATTTTTACAAGTAGATAAAAAAATTATAAATTTGACTAAAATGTAATTTTTTTTCTTTTAGCCAATCACTTATTACTTGAAATCTACATTAGATTAGCTATCACACACTACAATTATATATCTTTAATTAAATTATATAAATGAACATTACTTATATTATAATTTGTTATAGGATAAAATTATTGTATTATCATTTACTTTGGACGATGCATGATGTATACTTTGATCTGTCATCGGTGAGCTACAAAGAGTGAAAGAAAACAAAGAACTTAAAAATTTTGTAGTTTCTTTGATCATCTCCTACACTCTCTTACCCAACAACCAAATAAAAAAAAAATTAAAAGAAATGCCTTACAGTTAGAAAACCTTTTTTTCTCTCTTCTCACATTTCCAATCAAGCAAACAGATCATGATAAAAAAAAAAAAACTAAAGTGGCTCAAATAATAAACAACTAATCACTTCACATAATATCTTAAAGCTGCAGAACCGGACATGCAGAAAGTAAATCACAAAAATAAGTAAAAAACCGTAATAACCCAACCATACATGGGCATAGACGGAAGAAATAAAATATCAAATACAAATCATTGTTCAATATTCTTGCTATTTGTTTATATCCTCTTTTAAGTATAAGGAGATATTTATATATAAATATATTTATATAGGTTAATAATTAATTAATTTGTCAACGTTGGATTAAAAGTCGACAGAAGAGACAACCGTTTTATAGTAGTAGAGTTTAATTTGATGATGGCTGCTGGGTTGCTATCAATTTCTTGGACAATTATGAAACCCAATCTAATTAATTATTAGCCGTTAATTAAGAAGTCAATAGTCGGTGTGTCCTGATTTCGTACGTTTGACGATCGATGAACATTATTAATTTCGTATATTTTGTGAGAATAGGATATTTATACAGTGAAATTATATATGTCAAAACATTGCATCATACATTTAAAAGAATATTAAACAAATATACACATAAGTATGTATGTGTCATATATGCATGCATATATATATATTGAAGGTTTCAAACTGCATGTAATAATTTAGGTCTTGTTTGTTTTTATGATCAAAACTTAAAATTTTAAAAACTTTAAAAACCTCACATATCATTATTACAACTTTTTAAAATTTTTATATAAAATGAATTAATTAATTCAATTTTTTCAAATCTCAAAATAAATATAATATTAAAAAATATATTCTAACAATATTTTTTTTAACTTTTCAATTTTAATCTCATCTCATATCATCTCTAAAAACAAACAAGGCTTTAATTATCTACCGACCAAACTAATACCATGATATTTATCGTGCGATAAAATCATGTTAGCAATGATTTAATTATTAATTAATTAAGTTCTGGCAAGTATTAGCTAGACTTAATTGGCATCATCATCATGATATTCATGATCACTCAACAATAAATAAAAGAGTACTGCATTATGATCAAGGGCAATAAGTAATGCATGCAAGGTGTACGTATGAAGAATCAGACGAATCACAATTACATTTATTAATTTTGTCTGAAACAAATGCAGATGATCAAGATTAATAAACAATTTTCACAATTAATAAATATTACCATATATAGTACTACATACACATCTACTTAATAATACTTTCTATACTTAACATTAATACAAATACTTCCTATACCCGCAAATTAATAGAAATTAAGTTAAATTTCACTCTACAAAATAATGTGTCTTTTCCTTTTCTTTTTTTTTTTAAAGATGGAGTCCAATCGTTTTGAAAACGTACGTTCCTAAACATATGTTAATGTAATTTAAAAGTTCCACCATCAAGTCCATCATTTTGTACTGTAGAAGCTGATAGAAGTGGATCTTAAGTACATATATAATATAGCACATTATATATATATATAGAGAGAGAGAGAGAGAGAGAGAGAGAGCAAAAACATCAATCAAGTTATAATATTATTCCTGAGTGACACTGATCGTCATGAGCTTACGAGTGGCCAGTATAGAAGTCATTTCAGGCCTTCATTATTTAGATGTTATTCAAAAAATAATCATAAATCTATTCGAAAGTTTTCTTTACGTACGATAATGGTTTTTCTAGCTTTTCCTTCCGTAAAAAAAGTTCTCTTATCGCACCAGCCTGTTTAATTAACCAATAGATAGTTAATCGGATTTCTTTCATTTTTGTTTTGGTATATGATTGAAATGATTGAAGTCCATTAATATCGTTTTGCAAGCAGGAAAAAAAAAAAAAATTCCTAAAATGCTCAAACACATGAAGAAGCTGGCCGAGGCTTGACTTGACTAATTAACGTGCAATACCGTTCGAGAAATTCATGTGAACGAACAATATAATATAAATTAATATTATAAATTTAGATTAATTAGTTCTAACTTTAGGGTATCTTTCGAGACAGGTAATCTACAAATTTGCTAATGGAAGCGATCGAGTTTTAAAATTCAATGAATTTGTATTATATTAATTGTATATACCTGGACCGCTCCACTAATATGCCCAGCCACCTCTACAAATGCATGAATTCCTAGGCCTTCACAAATTCCTTGAAAAGCGCTGAATATTGAAAGAGAAATTAAAGAGAGAGAAAACCTCGAGGAGTACAGTGAACTTCTTTGGCGATTAAAATTTTGCAAATTTTCAGCCCCTAGCAGCTAGCTGCATCCAACATAATCCCAGCTCCTATATTAACGTTGTCAATTTAATCGGCTGCCAGGATAATCTTGAATACTCTGCAATAATACGATATGTTTCACGGACTAATTAAAGAGAAAGATTACCATGTCGCTTTGTCTCTTTGACCGTTTTTATATTTTATTTTTATATTTTATTTAATAATTAAAAAAATGAATTTTAATATATTGGTATATTTTTTTATTTTTTAAAAATATTTAAATATATTAAAAATAATAAAAAAAATAAAAGAAGGAAAAAATAAAAGCCAATCTGATCTGCTTGTTAGCGCCAATGGTCTCTGGCCTGTTACTTGGTCTAGACGTGACACCAATAAAGAAAGAAAGTTCAAAAACTAGTCTAATCAACCTCCATTTTGTCCTTTACAGGAAGAAATTAAAAAAAAAGGAGAAAAAAAGGGTACTAGCCTACTAGCCTTTACAAGGTAATTAAAATGTGTTTGCCCACTTCCATCCAATGAACGGATTTCTCCGCTTTGATCACTTTCTTTAATTAATGCATTACTTGCTTAGAAAAATATATAAACAAAACAAACCAGAAGAGAAGAACAATTCAAAGGAACTGGACTCTTCATGTCGTTGTAAGGGCGAAAAAGAAAATTGGACAATTGCTATTTGGAGAAAGGTAGGAGTTTGTAGGGTTGACAAGTGGATTTTCTTTAAGAATATTTTTATATATATATCCAAGTTGGGCTTTATATATTTGAGCAATGTAAGCCATAGAGTATCGTCAACTAAAGACAGCAAGAGATGGAGGGCAGTATCCAGTGAGCTACAGACTCTTCTGATCTGGTTTCATTTTCCCTATTGTCTTCCTGTTCCTTATTCCAGAGTTCTTGAACACACTCAAATGGCCACCTTAGCCAGCTGATTCCTTACGGGTTCCCGAGCTATTTATATTTTCTGAATTTTGTATCCGTTTTTTTTTTTTTATTGTGTTTTCTTTTCTTGTTTCTCTTTTCGTGCATGATTTTAATCGATTTTTCCAATATAATCAGAGAGGTATGAGTAATACAATGAGGCCAAGGGGCAAGGTAAGGTTTCATTTGGTTTACGACAGGGGTTAGCAAGCTAGCTAGCCAAATACCCAATACTTTCGAAGCCATATTTTTTTTCAAATCCCCTCGGCCATAGCTCTTCTTCTTTTTTTTTTTCATACCTTATACAAGTTCATTCATGTGTGCCTAGAATACGGAGATTGGAGTACAATACTGTGAGTGATTCCCAAAAGCAAGCCCATATATATTCTCATATAGCCAGCTTTTCTTCATACTACGTATTATATTTGATAAATTGCTGTTATCTAGAGTTATAGCTCTTGATCTGGTAAATACTTGTACCGATCGATCGACAAAAATGGATGCGACTAGGAACAAAGGGAAGAAGGGGCTGATCATCAAGACATGGGAGCGATGCAAATCCATCGGACGAGGCCGCAAGGGGTCTTCGGGAACCGAACGTACTTTGACACTGAAAAGCAGATCGTGTCCTTCCCTCAGCATCTCGCTGGAAGAGGAAAAACATCCTAGGAAACGCCGGGTTGCTCCCGAGGGTTGCTTCTCGGTCTATGTCGGACCTCAGAAACAGAAGTTTGTGATCAAAACAGAGTACGCAAATCATCCTCTGTTCAAGATGCTGCTCGAAGAGGCCGAGTCTGAATATGGTTACAACAACCAAGGCCCACTTGTCCTTCCATGCAACGTTGATATCTTTCAGAAGGTGTTGCTGGAAATGGAGGATGGCCGTGATATTCAGAAAGGATGTGTCTTTAAGCGTTATGGCTCTTATCACCTTCTTAGCCCCTCTAGAATGGTTGATATAAATCAGTTTTAAATGATCTCTACCTTTGCTGATCATTTCCTTATGCCGTGGATTGCTGTGATCGATGCAAGTGTGTTTAGGATCGAGTTTTCTTGATCTCTATAATTTCCTTCTTTTCTTGTTTCTTTTTTGTTGTTGTTGCTAGGGTTAATCTTTATAGTTAAGCATGTACAATTGAAGCAGATCAATATGATAAGTAGTGCATGGGAAAAAAAAAATAACATCCAAGCTATCTTTGTAAATTGAACTGCTATAAATTTTTGCTGGTTTGCTTGTATATATTGAGATCTGAGTCTGAAATTCATATTTCTGTACACACTACCCTGTTATCGATGCTCGGAAGAGTAATGTAAATTTAACGCTAGATTTAAATTCTAAATAGACAAATTTCATATAAATTCTTTATAAAAACATTGTCTCGCTAATAAAAAATAGCTTTTCTTATAGTTTTTAAAGTGAGATTTATTTTTTTACAAAAATTTACATAAAACTCATTTATTTAGAATTGTAGAAATAATTTCTCTTTTTGAAATTCTTTTATTTTTTAAGAGCGGGCTGAGGGGAAACAAACAAACAGACAGCAATTGGGCATTTATATATGGTGGCAAGTGGACATTGATCATCTACACCTACTCGATCGTACGAGCAAGTTGTTATTTAACTTTGCTCAGAAAACCAAAAGTACTTTTTTCTTTTGTTGTGATTATTGTGATTACGTTACTTATATAAAATTATCGATTATATTAGGATAAACTAATTAATCATATATATGTATGACACGTGGTAACGTGGAAGCATATGCATGGCGCGTTACCCAAGACAAGAAATTAATTTAGTCGTTATGTATATAGAAGAATATATGCAGTAGTACCACATAAAGATCATCTTGGATGCGGTAGGGTATATAGAGATCATTAATTTGGATTAAGTTCTATTTAAGTTTTTTTTTTTTTTTTTTAAGAAAAAGATCTTCTATATAATTAAGTTCATGTACTATATTAATAAAGGGAGCTCACTGAAATACGAAGTTATGCGACCCTATACGAGTTAAATTACAGAAAATAATACGAGTTTATATGAGTAATTAGACTCATTTGATAGCTAAGCCGTCTTAATTTTTGTTCAAGTTTGGTTTGTTTATTAACTAGACGGAGTTCATGATATATCATGATGAGTACTTGAGTTTGAAGGGAGCATGAATAGTTTGATTTGCTTAGAACGTTAGGCACGACTTCAAGGATCCTCCCCCTAATTTTACTCCCTAGCTAGCTAGCTAGCTGCACCATTATTAATATAATTGATAAATCGCAATGCTATATAATAAGGTCAAGATTGATGATGTACGTTGGATTACTTGGCTTTGTCAGTTTGCCTAAGCATCTTTATTTCTATCTAGCTTAATATATATATATATATATATATTTTTATATAGCATGTGGTACGACTACAAAGTCAACCCAAATTATGTACTTAGTATTAATTAGGTACGTATATCTATGACTCAATTTGCAAATTAATTTAGGTTAACGACTTCGTAATTTACGCTCTGTATTTAACAAGTTTCAGATTCAAGGTTTGAGTTCTCCGATCTAAATTTGTGTGCCCTTTCAGGTTGCTTGCTAGTATAAGCTGGCCGGATATATATGTATTTTAATTCCAATCTGTCTAATTTGTGTATTAACATGCAATACTTTATTACCAAGAAAAAAAATAAGGAGTCTCAGCTTAATTCATACCAAATAAATAGTCCAATTAATTATAGTATATTAAAATTCAACTTATTTTTTTTATTGGCCGTTGATTACAATATCAGACAATTTATAGTTAATTAATACATGAATAACTTCAAAGTTATATGTAAGATCATTGAATTAGGATATGCCTAGGACGGTTGGTGATAAAGCCAATACCAGGTCTAGTACTGTGACACTCCGCTGATATATTATATATAAATATATGTATTATATCATTATCGGCCATCATAATTTGTGGAAGTTAAATGAAAGTCATAGTTATATAACTGATCATGATCGTGATCATGTCGTGAGAGATCAAGGCGTGTTTTAGTTTATTGATTAGCGAATGGTTTTTATAATCAATTATATATGGTGGGTCAAAATAGATAAATCATTTTAAACCGATTTATAATATATAATTGATCAGTATTACATTATAAAATAATTAATTTTAAATACAATGTGCTATAAGTTAACAGATCATTGGTGCTTAGTCGATAATGTTATTTTATTTTTGTCTATCGGTTAACAGATCATTGGACCTTTCAAATCATCAAGCTGGCTAGCTTGAATAAGATATGTCAGGAATTGATATTCTTGTATTCATTATATGGTCAATGGAGTTGTGGTATTTGATGAATTGTCGATAGCTAGGGATTTTTGAAGACCGATTCCTTCGTAAATTAATTAAAGAACTTAATTAAATGACATTTTCTTGTCCTTTAATAATTTAATTTGTTTCGTTTAGGAGATCATTACTTTGGTAAGTCATGAATTTCAATATTAAAGAGTTTGACATTATTAACTAGCTAGCTTAATATTATACGTATACGTATACGTACGTACGTACCTAATTAGTTTTATTTTTTTAATTAATTATGTCTATTCATATATATATATACTGCCAAAAGCAATATTCATTAAATTTACCCACAAAATACCAATACAAATTGGTTTGTGATCCCTTTTTTGTAAGTACGAAGCACTTGCAGCTAGGCATGCATGAATACTAATGGATGTTTATCTGATCATTATTATCTACAGTGTCTAAATTTTAGACTAATTTATATATGCAGATCACTCTAAAAATCTTAATATATTATTGAAATATGCTATACATCAACTACTATTCACCCTACACCTGACGAGGTTTTTTTTTTTTTAATGTCTAACCCATCACAGACCTCTCTCTCTCTCTCTCTCTCTCTCTTCGACCTCTATCTCTCTCTTTAAGAAAGGAGGAAAAATGTAGAACCGGTTCACTTGTTAGTGAGCCCGATTCCCACATAGAGTGTGGGGTACTGTAGGATTTGGCACAGTGGCTAATGAAAAGATTTATTCTATATTATTAGGAGGGTTAGCTGACCTAGTTAGCGCGATTGATCGAGTGGATTAATATTTTGGAATTTTTTTATAATGTTAGAAAGATTCATCCAAATCCCACTCAAAATTCTTGTTGAACTTGGTTTTTTTTTTTCCAATTTTCTTAGTGGAAATCGTCAATATCCCACAAAGGTAGTATTTGTGGAAATTTGAATTCCGGCCTTCTGCTGATCATACATATTTGGTGGAATCACTCTCTACAAATTTCAACTTCAGTTAATTTGTATCTTCTATATATAAGATCAGATTAATCTCTATTAATTATATATATTTATATATATAAATATCTTTTCAGGATATTTTAATTTAAATCTAAACTGAAGACTAGGAACTATTTTGCAGACAATGATTCCAATAATTTCCATCCCCATATATTAGCAAAAGAAATTCGAATTCCCACACACCATGACTTCTATGGCTCAATGAAAGTGCCACAAGATTTATAAGGGAGACTTTATCTGTAAATTAGAACATCCACAAAAGTAAAATTATAAATTAATTAATTTCTTTTGATGTTGTACGTACGGAGTTATATTATAAAGTATTTATTTATTTATATATAAAGTAGAGTCGATACACGTCAACTTATAAATTTAGTTTTATAAGATTATCATTTTATATATAAATATGATATTTTTCAAATTGAAAAACAACAAGACTTGGAGTGAGATTTTGATAAAAAAAATCATTGAAACTCCGTTATCACAAAAAAAAAAAAAAAAATTTAAAAAGAAAAAGAAGTCGCCTCCTGTGTAACATATTCATCCAGTACTGATGAGGTCACGATGCTTACTCAGCCTTCTGAATATGAATAATTAAAACTATTTAGAACTTTTAGACATTAATTCGGACTTTATAGCATAAATTAAATAGGAGAGAAATAGCCGAAGTGAATCCAATGATATTTATTATTATTATCTATAATAATCTCCTTGAAATCATTACATTTCGGAAAAAACTAATGGCGGCGAACTCACGATGGTCACAACATATGTAATATTAATTTTTTGTGCCACGTGATTTATATGGGGTTTGCGTAAATCGATTAACTTCTTTAGTGCGTACGGGTGGGATTTTTTCCACCCAGCATTAGAATTTGAGTGAAAGGACTTATTAATTTACTTTCAGCATCTTTTTATTATTTTAATTTAAGGTAAAAATGTATGCCCACGGTCAATAATATCGTGCTAAGAAGTAAAGTCAATATTAAATTGATGAAAATTATTATATGCATGAGCCCAATACAAAGGTGGCTGGGTGAGTTAATGCATGCCTGCCATGATGGAAATTATCAATCAAATTAAATTTATATTTTAATTCCACTATCCCTGATTATGATCAGTATATATATATATATATATATATATAGTTCCGAATATGGAGGAAAAATATGAAACCCACCAACTATAACGATCCGACAAACATAAAATGCATGATGATATATGTTGCTACTGTGCACGCACGTACGTACCTCTTGCACGTACGTAAGTTGTTTTCTGCTTTCCATAAAAAGATGTTCAACACAGGTCAAGTTTGTCGAAGAGGAGGAATTAACTGTGATGCAGGTATTATGAGGCTGCCCAGCTGCAAATGATCATGTTTGGGCTGTAAATAATTATAATCCTCTTAATTATGTATTTTGGGGATGAGATGAGAATTTTATATTTTTTTTTAGAGTTTAAAATATTATTTTTTAGTTTTAGGATAGGTTTGGAGGTAAAGACAAGATGAGATTTTTCATCTTCATCTTATCTCATCATTACACTTTTTCAAATTTCTATACAAAATATAATAAACAATTCAACTTTTTCAAATCTCAATATAACTATTTTAAATTCCAATTCAACTTTTTCAAATCTCAAAATTAAAAAATGATATTTTAAACATTAAAACAAAACACAAAATTCTTATCTCAATCCCCAAACCTATCCTTAGAATTTGAAAAACTTGAATTGAAATTTGAAAAATGTGTATTAGGATTTGAAAAAATTGAATTATTTGTTATATTTTATATGGAGATTTGAAAAATGTTTAATGATGAGTTGAAATGAGATGAAAATTTTTTAGAATTCTTGACTTCCAAACTTGCTCATGGGTCTACATGATGGGAAGTTGATTTTCTGAAATTGTGGGAGAGACTGAGGTCTCGTCTGTTTTCGCAACTATCTTCATCTCATCTAATTATTATAATTTTCTTAAATTCCTATACAAAATAAAATAAACAATTCAACTTTTTCAAATTTTAAAATAAAAATAATATTAAAAAATATATTTTAACAATATTTTATTTAACTTTCAACTTTTATATCAATTCATTTCATATCATTTACGAAAACAAATGAAGCCTGAATGATAGATTGAGTTCTACAGAGATTGAATGGATTGCAGTGACAATGAGAAGACTATGGATTAGAAGAAATTCATTTTTTTTTAAAAATAAATTCGAGACTCCCCAACAAATGGTGCAGGCTGCAAGAAATGGATTGGAATAATTTCAAGAAGCACATAGGTTTGACAAGTGGGATGAGACACAAAATTTTAATATCATATAATCTTATCATTACAATTTTCTTAAATTATCACACAAAATATAATAAACAATTCAAAATTTTCAAATATCAATTCAACATTTTCAAATCTCAATTCAATTTTTTCAAATCCTAAAATAATAAAATAATATTTTAAACTTTAATTTAAAACTAAAAATTCTCACCTCACTATCCAGACCTATTATTTGCAAGAGATATTGATAGAAGCTTGGTAAGATGGAAGAAGCACGTAAACATAATAGCTCATATATTACAAGAAAATCGTTTATTTATGACCAGTTATTTTTAACAAAAATAATTATTTTTTGTCAAAATGAATTTATTTTTGTCATAAATAGTTGTTATCGTTGTAAATAATCTGTCACAAATGTTTATTTTTCTTGTAGTTAAAAATGAGGCTAACATTAGAGGATGAGAAAGTTTGGATTGAAGAGGGTCCATATTTTATTGTCAATAATGTATCGAAGGAAAAACAGTGTATTGATCAATTTTGATGGAATGAAATTCTTTTTATCTAAAAATATACAAAAGTACTCCATTAATATTTTACTTTATTTTGCATACGCGATAACTCAGTCCAGTAGTATATATATACTGCTGAATATTACTGATCCAGTTAAAAATAGAGTGAAACTCACCATTTAATATTAAATAATTATTATCTAGTTTCATAATATAAATGCATCACTGATACCCTCATTCTATTATAAAATGTCATATTAATTAAAAATTTATCTATATAGATAATTTTAAGGAAAACAATTAGTTCAGTCGCCTGGGGGAAGCGCCGCGCAAGCGGCTGCTGATGTGACAACTAAACTAAACGCCTCGTTTTGATTTGAATTGTTTCCTTCATCCTTATGTTTCAGACCAAACAAGTTTCCCTCTCTGCGATTTTTCTTCCTCCCAACTTCCCTCCCTCTCTGCTCCCTCTCTGCTCCTCACGAGACCTCTTTCTCTGTCCTCTCGAAGCCACGTCCCTCCACTCAAAGCCACCACTTATGGCCTCCATTAGTGTCAAGATTGAAAGTCTAAGACCACCCACACGAACAAAGCTTTCGATTCCTCCTTCCCTCAACTACGTCTCCTATCGAAGGTAGCAATCCCTTCGTCATCCTCC
>QEOT01004499.1:80109-120398 GCA_003123785.1 Pterocarya stenoptera
CCCCCCCCCCCCCCCCCCCAACAACATTAAATTACATCAACATTACTATTAAAATATACAATGAGAATGAAGTTCATTCCAATTCCAACATCACTGTGCAAGAGGAGATCGAATTGGTTCTTGAAGTTGCTTTTCTCTGTACAAGGAGCAGGACATGTGATTAGCCATCCATGGAAGATGCACTGAAGCTGTTGTCAAGGTTGAAGCCACATACAATGACCACCATGGTACAAAACATAAAATAGAATCATTTGAGAGTACCAAAACTGAGAGGGGCACAAACTTGTGGACTGTGGATCTCTAAGCATGAAAATGCTTCTGAAATTTATGAATGAAAGATAATGACCACATGCCTAAAATAGCACACAAAATAAGTAGTTCAGTAGCAGGAATTATACATAGTCATCTATTTTCCTTTTCTTATTATAGGTAAAAGGACATATTTTTCCTTACAAGTTAAAAGTGTAGGGAGGAAAAAAAGTAAAGAAAGTTCACATAGCATATTGTATTGCAGTTAAGTGCATCATAAGAAGTTCATAATAAAAACTAACATGATGATGAACCTCACCTGAAAATTACTTGAACATCTACCTCATGTAAAGTCCGAGATAAAACACGTTGAAGANAAGCAAACACAACTCAGAAAAAGTCACCCAAATCAATATTTTGTGTTCATTACTTCCTGATCAAATATTAGTTTTGGCCAAGGCCCAAGACCCAATATAAAAAAAATAAAAAATAAAGCAGTCTTTAGGTCCAAAGTTAAATACGGGCTCACAAATTTCAATTCATGTGCCTGAGATCCCACACATCTGCAATAAGTTTTCATGGTATTCTAAATAAATGACCACCAAGTTGATTCCTGGGAGCTGGGTGGAAAATTATGAATCAAAAGACCTTGTCCTATTGAGGCTAGACACGCCAACAATGGTTGATTCTCCCTCCTTTTCAATATCACGCACATAGGCACAAAACAAGCTTTAGAAAGCAATAATAGAGACCCAGAGAAGGAAAAGTGAATAAAATGGCGAGAAAACGGGAAGAAACAAGAACGAAAACAATACCCAGTAACTAATCCTACAAAACTACACAGAAAAGTTATGGGTTTTGTCTCAGGAACACAAGAAAAACAAAATACTAAAAAATGAAATGGGATTATTTGCAGCAGATTATAAAAAGAGAGGATTACAAGCATCAAGGGAACCCGAAACTCAAGGAAGATGCAATTAAGGTTTAGAAAAGATGAAAGCATTTTTTTTTTCCTAAGAAGGGGTATGAGGCCGACCAAAGCGAATATCCATTGATAAGAATAAGCAGTTGACAAAATGTAGACTGAGAAAAGAAAAAGAAAAAACTTTACCAATGGAGACCCACGGAGAACACCCACACGAAAATGGAGACCCACGGTCCCAGACGAACAGGACGATTCAGAAGCAATGTGGGTAGCTCAATCTCCCAGATCAGATGAGTAGGAAGTCGACGATTGGGCAAACATTACACATGAAGACGACAACTGCAAAACCATTACACGCAACCGAAAGAGAACCCAGACGCCATACGAGCGGGAAGACGAAGACCCAGAAGATGCGGAGCTCTATTTCAGTGAGTTTTTCATTTCTTTCTTTACGAATTCTGTTTCTAGCGGGCTCCTTTTCATCTTCTGCTTCTTCTTCGTTTTTTTTTAATTGACGTGATAATTAAAAAATATTATTTTAAACACCAACTGTGCGCCATTTGCAAGTGCCGACTGTCTCCAGAAGAATTATAATTTTAATTACATGACATTGTAATAGGATGATAGTATCTCACCATTCATACCTAATAATTTTCTTTCAAGATGACATGCTTACTTTCCAAATAAAAATATTAAATACATGATTACTTCTACATAATTACAATACAATTAGTTGCCTAAAAAACTGTTGCACGATTATGAAATAATAAAATGGTTTTGTGTGATCCCATCATGTACATTTTGCAGGATCCATCTCTCTCACATGACATGATTTATAATCTGGAATAACTACCACACACATTTACTCTTAACACTGATTTTCTAACCAATTGCCAAGAGGAGGAGAACCTCCATATATTTGTTTTGCTGAACAAAATCACCATTTAAACAAAATTTTTAGTTAACAAGGAGGCTGCCAAATCCTCCCAGCCAGCAACAAACTCCTTCCATTAATAGCTCTAGTATATTCCAACCAATAGAATTTCATAATTGAGCCACTTGAATACCACGTCAATTAAGTTCTAATTACTTAGCCCAAATAGCAAAAAATTTTAATGGGGTCTTTTCTAACCGTATCATATTTTCAACCAGATAAATATAAATTATTCTATTTTTAAGTTAGTGTGTAAAACATATCGATTATATCATTTAAATTATAAAATTTGATTTGTAATATACAAATTTTAAATTTTATTTTTCAAATCAAATTATGTCATGTAAACATTTTATTAAATGCGTTATACATAAAGTGTGTTATATAATCGGGTTTGAAAATAAAACTTCATTGATAAATATTAACATTCTTTTTTTCTTTTTGTTTTTTTGTTTTTTTTAAATCTCATTCATTCATAACTTGCACTATATTACAGAGACATCAAACAGTTAGGATTAGGAAGATGTTTTATATCAATTATACATTCAGTGTCGTTAATTATCGAATATATATAGGAAGAATCCAGTAATGAAAAAATCGGAGATACTACTCACGCAATCGTCCCAAAAAGGAATGGCATTCACAACGCGTTGCAGGGAGAAAAGACGAGACTGTACAAGACTAAAGGTGACACTTGTTATTGGTTTAATGCCACCTGTTTACTGTTTTTAAAAACAATTCTTCTAGGGACAACCGCGTTGCGTCCCCGCCGCGAAACCTGCTGACGTGGCTGTATGCCATGTCATTCGTTAATATTAAAAAAAAAAAAAAACTCAAAAGAAAAGAAATCAAAATACGCGGAAAGGGGGGAAATGGAATGAAAATCGTGGGAGGGAAGGTTCCTGCAGAGCGAAACCAGAGAGGGAGGAACGTCGTGCATTCCATTCCGTCTTCCGTCGCGGAATCGAAGGAGGAATCGTCTAAGCTTTCTGTAGACAAAACCTGAGAGGGAGAAACGCTGTGCATTCGGTCTTCCGTCGCGAAATCGAAGGAGGAAGTTGCAAGATTTATACGCCTTATCTCTTCCTTCTCTGTGTTTCTGGTTTTGGTTAAGAAAATTTAAGTTCTAGTATTCTCAGATCTAATTATTTATTCTTCTTCTTCGTTTTCATTTTTCTGTTCTAGTTTCTTTTTAAACAACCTTATGTTCCACCTTTGAATTTCTGGACTCTTGTTTTCAGAATTCGAAGAAGGAAAGGAGAAAAAAAAGAGCTTGCTTGCAACCCGAAAATCTCTGTGGAATTGACGGTTCTATCTGTAAGTTGCAAGATTTTGACGCCTTCTCTTTTCCTTCTCTGTGTTTCTGGTTTTGGTTAAGAAAATATAAGTTCTAGTATTCTCAGATGTAATTATTTATCATTCTTCTTCGTTTTCATTTTTCTTTTCTAATTTCTTTATGGTAAATGGGTATTTGCATGCATTGCATCGTAACCCGGATGCTCGGGGATTAATTAGAATTTCATTCCACAATGGTCGTTGACATATTTGCAACCATAAAAGGTAACCTTGTTTAATAGGAAATGGCCACACAATTTCAACCATAAAAGTTCCAAAGTTAGTGTAAGAATCAGAATAGGGAATGTATTGGAACTGTTTATCGAAGTTTTCGAATCCCCCTTGTGTCTATTAACTAACTATTTTCATAAATATAGTTAGTGTATCAATGATGGCATATAAATCCTACTAGTATTAAATTTAAAGGACTCATTTCAAATTATGAGGTTAGTAGATCTTCCAAACACTCTTTCAAACACTCTTACTTTTATACGGTTTTATTTATGGTCACTGATCACCACTTGAATTAAAACTCAAGTCATAAGGTGTTTAATCTTAGGTTCCAATATATACCCAAATACATAAACAAAAAGTAAAGTTTTTTTATTCAATTTTCGGTATATGCATATCAAATATAGGGCAGATTGGATAAGACATTTATAGGGCAGAAAACAGTTTATTTGCACCTTCAACTTCATTTAGGGCAGATTGGATAGACATGTTGTTAAGGAAAAAGTCATCCATCACCAAAAAACAAAAAAACAAAAAAACAAGAGGAAATGGCAAAATCGATATGTGTAGATGGAGAAAGGTACTCTTCACCTACTTTGTTTTTGCTTGAGAGTTTATATTTCTATACTCCAACCATCATTTTGCTTAAAAGGCTTTTTAGCTTGGAAATTGATGAAAAAGGATTGAGGCTAATGTCACTGATCACCCTTAACGTATAAGGGTTAGGGCATGTTGTTTTGCTTTAGTAAGCGAAATATGGAGTTGACTCGAAAAAATAAAACATGCCATAAACTGGTCAACTACAACTAGCAAATATGATTGAACCAGATTTAAAAGGAAAACTGGATACGTGGATAACATAGTTCCCATATTGATCTTGTGCCAGAACACATACAGATTGCATGATTTCATCCATAATCATTTGTTGAGTTTTGGGATCATCACAATGTTCCAGGACCCGCTGTCAGCATAAAAAAATCAAGTCAATAAAGGTCATATACCACCTTCATGCTATTGTTCTTGTTACTTAAAACAGAGTAACGAATGAGAATGTGCTGAACTTAATATTGTTCATGCTATATATGTAGAGAGTTAAATATCCAAGAATTTGTATGTACTAAACTTAATATTGTAATATATATGTGATTTTCTGATTCCAATTTTTGAGATCTTTTCCATATTTGTAAGCTTATGGAGACATTTTTCATGATTAACTCCATTACTAAGCCCTTATTTATTAAAATTGGTTAAACACATACCATGGATAATTCATCTCATTATCTAATCATGCTGAATCTACCAGTCAACAATTATTTATTAACTTGAATTTACTTTGGGAAAATGCTGAAAAGTAACTAGCCTTTTGGATTATTTCGCTTTTTTACATTATTATTATTATTTTTTAATCTTATATCAGTTTATTTTTTAAAAAACTTTTTTGCTTGTCTGTTTCAGAGCATTCAAAATAAATGGGCTGAAGGAATTTTACATGATGCTGAAAACCTAACTGAAGAAAAAATGGATGAGGTGTTGAAGGAGTTTCTAAAATATTTTAAGGAAGGTTCTCTGGCATCCAAGGGTTGGCCAACTTTTCTATCTATCTATATAGTCTCAAAAGCAGCCATGAATGCCTACACAAGAATCCTGGCAAAAAAATATCCAAATTTCTGCATCAACTGTGTCTGTCCTGGCTTTGTCAAGACAGAGGGTGTAGCTGTTTGTGGACATAAATATTGGCAGCTTGTGTAAATAAATATTGTAGATTGTGTAGCTATTTGTGTGTAGTTGTGTATACTGTGTTGTGGATTATGTCCAGGTGTATGTGATTCAAGGTTTTGTGTCCAAATCAAGAACTGGGAGTACATTTTGTAAAGTTTACCATACAAAATTTGTACATGAAATCAATCATGCTTCAATTTTAGTTCAGCTAATTTGTTTTTGTGCATGCATGAGTTTAGGAAAAAATCTATATACCTTGTGCAGAGTTTTGTTCAGTTTTCATCCTATGTGTATAATAGATTGATTGGGAAAAATCTATTATAGAGGATGTAGTTTTTGTTCCACTTATCATCCTGTGTATAATAGATTGGGAAAAAAATGTTATCAAGAATGTTATAGATAAGCTCAAAAGTGATCAAAACAGAATAAGAAAAAGTTTGTATAGCCCATATTTAGTAAAGTGACAAAAATACACTTGATTTTTCATAGCCTTCACGATACCTCTCCCCTATACAAAAGATGCCTGGTCAAGTACCTAATCGGGCTTTGCCCAATTCAAGGGGAAGTACCATTTACAATTGATCCATAGAGGAAAAATAAAGAAAATATCCACTTATTTACATGTGCCCTATAGTTTATCTAAACCAAGCAAAATCTATTACAATTGATACAACCTAATACAAATACAATAATATTCGTGCACTTCTATTCTCAACCCATCGCAAATTTTGTTCGAGCTCAACGTTCTGAGCATTTCTCTCTCTGGCTCTCTTAGTTTATCTTCCCTTTGCTGCAATGAACTTTGCCGTCCATCTTTATGTTGACCCTTATGCACATGTCCGTATCCGACTTCACCTATTAAGTTCTCATTTGAAAAACCATTTCTTGCAAGCTGTATCCAAGGATTGTTGTTGGAAGACCTGTTCAGGTTGTTTTTGGACAATTTGAGAAGCAGTGGTATATCTACTTTTTTCTTTGACGTGTATTCCTAGAATTAAAAAATATATACATCATTGTAGCAAGAAAACTGATCCTAAAAGAATGAAACTGACATCTCTTACGCTATGAGAATTAAAACAATGGAAAAATTAAAGCGCTCTAACACCAGGACAATAACCATACCATCCTTATCCGTGAGCAAATGTTATCTGGAACGATTATAGCAGCTCCATACTCCAATGATTACCAAGGTTCTTAGCCTAAGATGGCAACAATAAAATTAAAAAAAATATATGATTGGCACGTGCCAACAGATATGATTCGATTGGTTATCTGATTTCTTGAGTTGAAAAGGCATAGAACCAAATGAAGAATCTACCTTTTTTGGTTTTTGAGTTAAAAGGCATGGTGAAGTAATCATTCCGTCAATAAAGTCTATAACCATTTTTAGAAGCCTAAGTGGGGTTTATTGATATAAATTATAATGACTTCACAATACTTAAACACAGACAGAAAAGTCCAATAAAGTCTATAACCATTTTTAGAAGCGTTAGTGGGGTTTATTGATAGCAATTACAATGACTTCACAATACTTAGGATCATCATCTTGAAAGTGCTTTGAAAGTTCTGTAAAGCACTATATAGTTGCAAAACCCATTACCCTACTACTTCAATAAAACCAGATTATACATAAATTATACAGCAAAACCAGATACATGAAAACCCATAACTCTACTACTTGCTTTCAAATCTGATTGTCCTTAATTCTTCTTAGAAACTCTAATGTAAACAACAAGATGGAGTCCAACCATGATAAGTGAGAGCTATTTATAAAATTACAGGTTCCTTCCCTTTTTTTAAAATAAAGAATAAAAAATTAAATAAAAACAAAAGATGGAATGCAACCATGACATTCAAACAAGAGTTGTTCAAAAAAACTGTAAAAACTAAACGAGTTGTTCAACCATGGCTGGCACCATTTTTGCCATCCCTAATCTTTAAAACTTGAATTCTGTAATCATCTACTAGCAAAACTTGTCTAGTTTTAAACCTGGTTCCAAGCAACTTCAATGCCTTCATACTCATCAAATTCCTTACGATTGCAATGATGAAACACCAAAAACTGACAAATATATCAAATGCCCATTCACGACAACAATCAGAAAGGCCCAATTGAAAAAAACCTAAGATGGGTATGCAACAATCAAGTGAAGGACCAAACAAGGTTCAATTTAAAGGAAAATCTGGAATTTGTGTTCATGAAACTTAAACATAAATAAATATTTAAAATTCATACACTGCCTTTGAAAATCCATTGCTGAGGATTTCATTGTACTGCAACAAACAAAGGAGCCAAAAAATATTAGACTCAAAGTGGTACCTTCCTTTGTCCAGGTACCACATGAGAACGAGAACAGGGACCTCTGAAACCTCAGCAAATTAGGCCCATTAATTTCCATCTTTATGGGTCTAGCGGTTCTTGGCTCTACATGGTTTGGTGGTCGTGCGAGCTTGCATACCGAAAACCTTCATCTCCCAGGTCAGCGACAGCATTCTCGAGCTCTTCAACTCCAAGTTTGTGCCCTCGGCCTCCGCCAGCAAGTCCAAGGTCTTCTGTTTGAAGATGAAGGGGGATTACCATCGTTACTTGGCCGAGTTCAAGTCCGGGGATGAGAGGAAAGTTGCTGCTGAGGATTCCATGCTCGCCTACTTGGCTACTCTGTCTTCGGGCTACGAACGACGTCGTTCAAATTTTTTGCCACGTCGGACGCGATGCCGCGGGGATGCCGCGGGCCGGTTGTATACAGACTTTTTCTTTTAAAAAAAAGATATTTATAATTGTGAATTTTGTATAATTGTTTTAAAATAAATTAATAAAATATAAAATTTATATAAAAATTAATTAATTTTTTAATAATAAATTTTATTTTTTTAAAAAAATAATTATACAATATTTAATCACTTCATAATTGCATGTACAATTGTTCTTGGATAATATATTTATAGGACAAAGATCTTCCGCTGACTGATTGAAATTCTACAAACCCACGCCGAAACCGAGCGATACAGAATCACAGATAGCTAGAGTCAGCGATGGCGGAAACGAACACTAACTCGTCCATCATACTTCACAATGCCGTAATTGTCACCATGGATCCTCAAAGCCGAGTGTTTCGCAACGGTGGGATCTTCATCCAACACGATACAATCAAAGCCATCGGTCAATCTTCCGATATTCTTCGCGATTTCTCTTCTCTCGCTCACCAAATCATCGACCTCCACGCCCAAATCTTACTCCCAGGTACTCTCCTATATCAAATTGATTTCTCTTTCTAGAACCCATGTAGGCTAGCTGATAATATTGTGTTTATGTATTTGGGTGATTCTATGTAACTAGGATTCATCAACACGCACGTTCACACCTCTCAGCAACTAGCAAGAGGGATAGCGGACGACGTTCACTTGATGACATGGTTGCACGGCCGCATATGGCCGTACGAGTCCAACATGACAGGGGAAGATTCTTATATTTCCACTCTACTGTGCGGCATCGAACTCATTCACTCCGGTGTAAGCTCCCACAACATTCTTTGTTTCTTGTTTTAGGTGTTTCTAATGCCGTGGTTGTTGATGTTTGGTGGTTTCTCGAATCAGGTAACGTGCTTTGCTGAAGCCGGGGGGCAGCACGTATCTGGGATGGCGAGGGCGGTGGAGTTATTGGGCTTGCGTGCGTGTTTGGTCCAATCAACAATGGATTCCGGTGAGGGTTTGCCGGCGTTGTGGGCGACCAGAACCACTGATGATTGTATTCAGGTCGAGTACCAATTAGTTTTCATCTTTGTATCTTTCTACTCATTTTTTAAAATTTTGATTTTTATGTGGATTTCACGCATGATAGAATCTCATATCTAGAAGTTGCATCAAACGTGGATCACGATTGATGTAGAATTGTTAGGCGTAAAAATACTGCTTTGGCGTAAAAATACTGCTTTAAGTTTTTAGGTTGAATTGACGACCCATATGTTAAATCAATGCGAGTTTACATCCTAAACAAAATTTGCCTATGATTAATTTTTGTTTTCTTTCTATTATCAAATATGCTATTATACATTCTGTTTGTTGTTTTGGTCCTCAATTTGGTTTACTTGTTTTAAGGGCAGTCTCAAAAGGAGCTATACAAGAAGCATCATAATACAGCAGATGGACGAATCAGAGTGTGGTTTGGAATTAGACAAATCATGAATTCAACTGATCGTTTGCTACTTGAAACAAGAGACGCCACGAGAGAACTGAAAACTGGAATCCATATGGTACTGAACGTTGTGGCGTCTGTTTGTGCAGCTTCTTTTTCAAGACACGAGGACATCCATATGAGCTTCAATAATCTATCTTGATAAGTTTGGATGATGCATGCGGCAGCCTTCTTGTCAAAGTAGAAATATGTTACCTAGGCATCCCTGTTATGCATGACATTTGAATTTTCTGCCACATTACTNATTGATGTAGAATTGTTAGGCGTAAAAATACTGCTTTGGCGTAAAAATACTGCTTTAAGTTTTTAGGTTGAATTGACGACCCATATGTTAAATCAATGCGAGTTTATATCCTAAACAAAATTTGCCTATGATTAATTTTTGTTTTCTTTCTATTATCAAATATGCTATTATACATTCTGTTTGTTGTTTTGGTCCTCAATTTGGTTTACTTGTTTTAAGGGCAGTCTCAAAAGGAGCTCTACAAGAAGCATCATAATACAGCAGATGGACGAATCAGAGTGTGGTTTGGAATTAGACAAATCATGAATTCAACTGATCGTTTGCTACTTGAAACAAGAGACGCCACGAGAGAACTGAAAACTGGAATCCATATGGTACTGAACGTTGTGGCGTGTGTGTCTGTTTGTGCAGCTTCTTTTTCAAGACACGAGGACATCCATATGAGCTTCAATAATCTATCTTGATAAGTTTGGATGATGCATGCGGCAGCCTTCTTGTCAAAGTAGAAATATGTTACCTAGGCATCCCTGTTATGCATGACATTTGAATTTTCTGCCACATTACGGGCTAACATTCGCATGGTGCAAATATTACAAAAACTGCATTTCTATTCGATCCTTCTAGTAGATTTTACTAAATAGTAAAATGGATGTAAATAACTTTCAGTTGACTCCTTATGAAAGGTTAAAAAAAACAAATAAATAAATTTCAATTGGCTTTGTCGTCTCAAGAACTTCAACTGTTCTTCGATTTAAACACTAAATTTCTGCAGGAAGTCAACTTGATCAGGCTGACCTTTTCTGGTGTTTAGCATGTGGCAGAGATACCCTATGAGAATCAACTCGTGATGGATACTCGAAAGGTTGATCATGGGACGGTTACGTACTTGGAGAAGATTGGGTTTCTCCAAAACAATTTGCTTTCAGCTCATACAGTTTGGGTCAACAGTACTGAGGTAATTTGTATTTCCTCTTATTACTTTCTGAACTTCAAGGAAATTAAATAAATATCCTTACTTTACCATCTTATTCATGGATAACAAAAGTAAGGATGACGTCTTATACTCTATATTAGATGGTGAGGAGAATAGTAACGAGGATTGGTAGTAGTGCCAGTGGAGTTGATTTTTCATTATTGACCAAGTTTAATTTGTTTTGGGAATCTTCTGGCTTGGGTTCTGTTAATTGAAAGTACAGGCATTGCTGCACATATATTTTGCTTTTTTCTTCTCTTGCACATCTATTTTGCCCACCCAGGTTGTTCGAAATTATATTTTGTGATCTTTCTGATTCTATGTTAACCATGGATGCCATGAAACTGCACATCGTATACTTAATTTTGAATTACAAGAAGCAGATAAGCTTTCAAGAAAGACGGATCTTTAACCATCAATATATTTATCATGTAGGTATGTTTAGCTTTAAAACTGATGTGCTATGCTGTGTTTCCCTGCTCTTAGATGATTGATCCTTAGAACTCATACTAATAATGGTATTATTATCTGAAGCTTCACATATCAATGCCAGTATGGCATTTAAGTGAAAAGTGTATTAAGTCAGGGCAGATGAAGTGTTGGGAGAAAATATTGTGTACTGGTGGCGTTGGTGAGTGGGATTCTGTACAGTAATTACTTCTGTTATGTATGCAATAATGACTGCCAGCGGTGTCCGTATTGCTGTCTCATGCTTGTTTTCATTTTATGGGGCTGGTTTGGTTTGATCTGCCTGTCTTTATTCAGATTGGTTTTCTTTCTAGCACTGGAGTCAAAGTATCTCATTGTCCTGCCTCTGCAATGCGCATGCTTGGATTTGCACCTATTAGGGAGATGCTTGATGCTGGCATTTGTGTCTCCTTGGGAACAGATGGTGCACCATCAAATAACAGAATGAGCATTGGTTTGTCCACATTCTGATTTTACATCCTTTCATTCTCACAGTTTCGTCGTGTTTGATAATACCCAATAAAATGTTGGCTTTTATCTGAATTTTCTCTTTTACTTTTACTTCTTTAATATCCAAGACAAGTTTAATCACACGTGCACTGCAAGCAAAATAGATACTAGGTTTGGCTATCCCCGGATGTTCAAATTTAAGGCGACCAAATGAGAGGTAAAGGTACTGTCAGCTTCTCTAGGGTCTGCTGCATAACCTATAATTAACGAAGTAAAAGGTGTATATATTTACTATAAGTAACTCAAAGATTCTCATTTTAAGATTGATGCCTCGAAATCACTCAATGGATTCACTCTTGCAGTTGATGAGATGTACCTGACTTCTCTTATTAACAAAGGACGGGAAGTTCATAGAATTGGAACCACCGATCCCACCGCTCTCCCTGCTGAAACAGTTCTCAGAATGGCGACAATAAATGGTGCAAAATCAGTACTCTGGGATAATGAAATAGGGTCACTTGAGGTTGGGAAAAAGGTTGGACTATTTGCTCAAATTAGTCACTCCTCTCTTTTTGCTTCATTCTCCTTTTAAGTTTTATTATAGGTAGAAAGAGTTCCCTATGCTGGATCACCATTCAGCTAGACTTTGTTATATCATCCATCAGAACACAATTGCCCGATTGTTTTATTCATTCTCTCAATAATTGAGGCTGATTGATGTTTGTGTCTGTCATATGGTAGGCTGACTTGGTTGTCATCAATCCTTCCCTTTGGCCTATGGTTCCTGTCCATGACTGGTATGCACTCTATCCAAGATGAAAAGATATGCACTATTCTTGTTCGTAGATGATGACTCTATTCTGATGACTTTACTCCATTACTTGAATGGTTGTTCATCCATATCGAAAATGAATCTTCTTGCTCTTCTTTCTGGAATTTCTATTTGTAGTGTGTTTTGCGACTAAATTGCATGGAAAAAATCATTGACCATCGACTGTACTTAACTTTTTAGAGTTATTTACTGTCCAGATTTAATGAGACAAATGCATGAAACTGACAAGATAGAATATAGAAGTTGCAGTAATCTGATCCAAGATCAATTATTGAATGTTTACTTGACACTATTATGCAGCATTTCCAGCCTTGTGTATTGCATGCGAACTGAAAACGTGGTCTCTGTAATGTGCAATGGCCAGTGGATCATGAAGGATAAGAAGATTTTGCGTGTAAATGAGGTACTTTTTACTCAATTTTCATTGGTATCAGTCAACTGTCAACGGTTAGGAAGATTCACAGTAGAAATTTAAAAAGCTGATGCATTATTTGGGAATTCAAATCAGATAATCAAAATGCCATATATTTTCAACCAGATAATATGACTGTTTATCGACATGTATTTTCCTTCTTTTTTCCTTGTTTTAAAGAGTTACGCAGTTTACTTATCGATGCAAAATTTTATCTCCGCAGGAAGATGTTATTTTGGAGGCAGGGGGAGCTGCTAGGGATCTATTGAAGAGGGCAGGAATAATAATTCCCAGCAGAATGAAGATCCTATGATTATTCAAATGGGCATGTGGTCGTTAGCTGTACTTGCTGGAAAGCATTTGGCATTGTAAAGTTTGATAACTATCATCGTCTGAGACTTTAAATGCAACAACAACAAAAAAGCGTTAAGTTCTCAGCAGCTCTACCAGTTTTAGACGATCACGCTCTTTCTCAGCAATTTTCTCCTGTTCAGTCTTCTCCCTTTGACATCTTCAAACTTTGAGCGAAGCTGTGTTGTGTTAGGAACTTGATGCAGCGCACCTTTTTGGAGAAATGAGATTAAACGCACAGCTTCAATAATCAGTGCTATACGCACCGTTTGGCATCCTGAGAGAATTGCAGCTTATTATTGTATGTTGTCTCTTTGTAATAGTTAGTTGCTAGATGTCTACGTGTCAGTCTTTTATTTGTATGGTTTATTATTCTGCATGAGCATATGGGAAGGGACCGAGGGGAGGGAGATTCATTCTGGAACTTTTGTGAAGATTTGATTTGTGTATGGAGGTTGGAAACTCTCGAAGTTTTCCTTATCAATGCATATGAGACTCTTTATTAAACACTTTTCCTGGGTTTATTAATTCTTCTGCAAACAAACCATTACACTCTGCAGTTATCCTTATTACATCACAGCAGACTGAGTAGAATTTACAGAGATTTACAAGGAGGTTCATTACATATTGCATGTTTCCTTATGTACCGGTAGTGGTGGGAATGCCATCAAAACTGGGCCGACTTTAGAACTTATTTGGGCTTTTGGCCCGTTAGAGTAACGTAACAAAAATAAAAGGAAAATTTCAAGTCCAACGCTCCATGTCCGTCACACGCGGGAAACCTAGAACAATCGACAGTTTTCTAGAACTCGACGCGGACACCTCCCTTATGTACAAAGCTCCCCCACATTTTGAAATAAAGTAACATTCTGACCAGAAACTTCTCGAACGTTCATTTCCCTCCTAGAAGCACATCTCTTGCTTCCAATTCCCTTCTCGAACTTTCAATCCTCTCTTCATAAATATCCCCGTTTCCAGTTCTGAGCCACAGAAAGCAATTTCCAAAATCTCAAAAGCTAAAATTCGTACTTCTTACCAGCAGAAATTCAGTTCGGTTCTCTTATTTTGATCATCGGTGATGGATAGTCCCTTCTTCACAAACCATTGGAATTTCCCATCGAGAGCGAGAGGAGTCCCTGTGCAGCCGAAAGCGACTCCCTCTCGGAAGGTGGTGTCGATCCCAGTCCACTTCGTCGGGTCGGAGCGGAACATGTCCGACTCGGCGCTGAAGATTCAGAAGGTGTTCCGGGGGTTCCTTGTGAGGAAGAGCATGAGGAAGATCGCGGCGATAAGGAGGAAGGTCGACGAGATAGATAGGAAGATGTCGGAGAAGGCCACGAAGGAGTCAATTCGGAGTGATCCCAAGGAGAGGCTGAGGGTGAACGAGACGCTAATGAGCTTGCTCTTCAAGTTAGACTCGGTGAGAGGTGTGGATTCTGGGGTTAGGGACTG
Organism: Pterocarya stenoptera; assembly: GCA_003123785.1. NCBI lineage: Eukaryota > Viridiplantae > Streptophyta > Magnoliopsida > Fagales > Juglandaceae > Pterocarya > Pterocarya stenoptera. The sequence continues at coordinate 94,877 of QEOT01004499.1, forward strand.
CAGGAAGGCAGTGATCAAGAGGGTGATCGCGTTGCAGGAGTTAGTGGACGCGATTGCGTCCGGCGAACGAAATGTAGGTCAAGTCGGTGAAACTCTCCAGGCCGAAGCTGTCCATCCAAACCAAGAACCTTTGAGAATGGATGGTGATGATTTGCGAGCGCAAGCTTCTGAAACTGAATCTTCCGCCGGTAATATGGTTGGTAATTCCTGCAATTTATCGGCGGATCGTGAAACGTTGGAGGAGGTGGAGAATGAGGTTGAAGATTCGGTACCTAATTCGGCTGATTCTGAGAAAATCAACGACGCTGAGTCTGTGACTGATTCTAGGATGGCTACCACAGAGCCGTATGGGACTCACAAGTTGCAAGCTCCGGAGAAGGCTTGTGAGGAGTCAGAGAAGGTGGATTTGGGTGGAGTTGATGCAGCAGGTATGGAAATGGAGGTCAACGATGGAGAGATGGATTGTGATATGGGACCTAATTCGTTTGAGTCTGAGAGAACAGGCGCTGCTCGACCAACGCTTGATGTAGAGCCCGATGAGACTCTAAAATTGCAAGCTCTGGAGCAGGCTTGCAAGAATTGGGAGGAGTCGGAGAACGTGGATTTGGGTGGCGTTGATGCATCAGGCACAGAAATGGAGGTCAAGGATGGAGAGATGGATGATGATTTAGCACCTAATTCGGTTGAGTCTGAGACAACGGACGTTTCTGAGTCAACGCCTATTGGAGAGCCCGATCAGACTCTAAAATTGCAAGCTTTGGAGCAGGTTTGCGAGAATTCAGAGAAGGTCGGCGGAGCCGATGCAGCCGGTAACGAAATGGAGGCAAAGGGTGAAGAACTGGTTGAGGATCATGAAGGACCTCCTTCTGCGAATGAATGTATGGAAGAGAGCGTAGGGACGAGTCAAACTGCTCCTGGTTCATTCACCGACCCTGAGAGTTTGGATGAAGTAGTTGAGGAAAACTCGTCGAAGCAAGAGGAGCAATTGAAGATTGATAATAAATACGGGAGCGTGAAAGAAGAATGTGGCGGTCCTGGAGGGAGAGAGGAGAGTAAGAGGAGCAGTGAGCTGCTGGAAAGGATAATGGAGGACAACGAGAGAATGATGGGATTGATGGCGGAGCTCTTCGTGAGGAACGAGATGCAGACAAGATTACTAAACTCGCTATCGCAGCGGGTTGGGCAGATGGAGAGGGCCTTCATTTGTGAAAAGTTGAGGAGAAAGAAGAAGAGGCTAGATGCTGGGGATGTAGATGATGTGGAAAATTTGAAAGATACAAGGAACTGTGGGAAGAGATAGATCGAGGGTTGGGAGAACATTTTAGGAGTCCAGTTTTGGACTCTGTGGATAGTTGATGTTTGTGTGTGTTCCTTTTCCTTGTTGAGATTTTCAATATACAGAGATGTGTTTCTTTTTGGCAAGTCTCGTTGGAGTTAATTGTAACTTGTAATTCATAAGCTCAATTTACTGTTTGTTTTTTGTTGCAATATGCCGTGTTTACTCTATTTACTGAGATTTTAGGAGTCCAGGTTTTAGGAGCTGTTCCTTCGTTTCTGTTTATTCATTTGTGGATGAAATGCCTCTAGTCCCAATTCCTTATGCCTTATAAATTCGACGAGCGAGCAAAAGGAGAAACCGCATCCATATGTTTTTTTAGCTAAATCCTTCGAATTATAAAGAAAATAGCATGGATATTCATCTTTTGAAAACGGCCAAATGGATATTCATCTTTAATTAGTTGGATGTTTGTTACGTAAACTACGACCCTGTTAGGGATTGCATTACAGTCTTAAAAATTATTTAAATGATCTTAAAAAAAAAATTTTTAACAAAAAAATTAGATTGTTCAATAAAATATTTTTTATGATCCATTTAGATTGCGGTAGGAGTCTTAAAAAATACTTAAATAGTTTCAAAAAATCTTTAATGAAAAAATTAAATTATTTGGGTGTAACATATTAAAGCAATTTTAATCTCAAATAGACTAGAAAGTATATTTGAGGAAAAAAAATTTATTTTTTCTCAAGTGTTTTTTCAAATAATACGGATTATAAAAGATTGTTAATGGACGAAAATATCTACACAATTTTAAGATAACTACAATTTTTAAACTTTCAATGATATAATCATAATTTTTAAAAATTCAAATAATCATCATTTCAACATCAAAAATCATTTTTTTAATTTGTTTCAAAACAAACGTGACATGTTTAAAAGTGTTTTAAACATATGGTTATGATAAATTATCAAACGGCAAACAATATATAACTTTTTAATAATATAACTTATTACCTAAATTATATGCTATAAACCCAAAAACTATAAAGTTATATTTTTCATTACAATTCCAAACATATACTTAATCTCAATAAGCTAAAAAAAAAAACATTATTCTAAATGTAGTTCAAATTTTAAAAAGATTGTCAATAAGCGAAAAAATCTATACAACTTTTAAATTTTTAAGGATATGGTCATAATCTTTAAAAAATCTTATATCGTCATTTCTACATTAGAAAATACTTTTTTAATTTATTTTCAAACAAATGTTAAATGTTTAAAAGTGTTTTAAACATGTAGTTACTAAACAATAAATAATTTATTAGTAGTAAAACTTATTACTTAAATTATAAGTTATATTTTTTACTGGAGTTGATCTATATACAATCTCCATTTAAGAATTGTTCATGCAAACTTATATAATTATGTTTAAAAAAAATTAAAATTATAATAATATCATTTTTAAAATGATATATTTTTTTGACCTTTATTTACCAATGAGATTGAACACACAATTCCCACTAAAAATTACAAATAAAATTTCTGTTTCTACCGCAATCTCTTTGAATTGAAAATTGAGAGAGGAGTTCATGGACATTATCGTACTTTTAGGCCTAGTTGACCGACATATAATTAATTAAAAGTCCATTGCTTTATATATATATATATTATATTTGTCGATGTAAAATTAAAAATTTTATTAAGATATGATATCATATACGGGAAAAAAAAATCCATTATGGACTAAAAAAGTATCATTATTTTGTAAACTTAAAATGAAAAATATTAAAACTATAAAAATTTGCGTTATAACAAATAAATGTTTGACAGAATATATTACCAGCTTATTTTGTAATCAATCTATACAATTGGATCTGAAATAAAAATAAGGAATTACTGCTTTTTATCCCACTTGAAATTGAAAGAAGATTAGAAAAAAGAAAGAAAGAAATGTAAATTGTTGAATAAGCAACCTGCGGAAATGATTCTACTCGATTAGTTGATTTGGGTGCTGTGACTACCACCCAAACCCTCCCTCACCCTTTGCATCTCTCTTTCCCTCCCTGCCTCCTGCGAGTGCTCTCCAGAAGCTGTTTCCGAAACCCTAGATTACCCGAACCTCCTAAATTCCACAATTACCTGAGCTACTCTCCCTTGTGCCTCCTTCTCTCCCTCTCTATCTCCCTCTTGACTACCTTGCCTTTGTATCTTCGGAGCTCCAATCCGGCGTGCGTCGGTGTTTGTTTGTCTAGCCCGATTGGATCTTCCTTCTCTCTTTCTCTCTCGCTCTCGCTCTCGCTCGCTCAATCTCGCGACTCATTAATGGGGGAAGGCAAGCTCGATCTTCCCGACGATCTCATCTCATCTAAACCTTCCGATTACTCCTGGACCTTCAAAGGTATTTCCCCGCTCTTCCACTCTACTTTGTTTTTCTTTTTCATTTGAATTTTTTCGAGATTTTCATCGGTTTCGATTGGTGTGGCTGATTCCGAAAATGCAAAACCTCGTTGCCGATGGTTCGCAAGATTTGGATTCGATGCGAGGTCAGGGGTTGTTGATCTGGAGCATCATAGTTTGTGGTGTACTACTTCCTTTTCTTTTTTGAGCAATCAACCCCGTCAATTAGGGTTTTCAACATAATCTGCAAATACGTTTCTGATTTTCATTCCCTTTTATTGGTCATATTTCAGATCATTTTTATTTATTTACGTTGGTTTAATTTTTTTTTTCCCGTTCCAGTACAAAATTTTAGGGGTTTATATAACCACAGGGTTGTTCTGGTTTTTGACGGTTTAGTTCATGAGTGCCCAGGAATGACATTGATTTTTTACCCGAGACTTGTTGGCCCATGAGGATGGCTATTGGGAAGTTAGTTATTTATTTGGCTGAAATCTTTCATATTTTAGATCTCTGAGCGTTTTGGTTCAGTGCTTGGCGCATTCTATCTGTTTTCGATTGAACTCTGATCTCTTATACACGTTTCAGGACAACAATTATAAGCTATTTCTTTCTCTATTGTTTGTTTCCAGTTGCACTTTGCAAATGGAATCTTAACATAATAAGTGTTTTCATCTTGTTCATACTATGCCAGGAGAAGCTTCTGAAGGGAATGAAGAGGACAAGGCACTTATGGGGTTGCTTGATGAGTCGAAAGGTATTATTGTTGAGTTGGATTTATTTCTTGCCAAAATGATGAACTATTGAGTCCTATGTGTTTTACATGCTGTCATTTTGCCTCCTGTTTCTGCTCTGATGTAAAGAGTTGTTAATTTTCATTATTGCAGATCAGGTGGCATCAGAAAGTAGCATACCTCTGTCACCCCAGTGGCTTTATGCCAAACCAACTGAGCCTAAGATGGTATAATTCTGTTTCTTTTTGCTTTTCTTTTGGCAACAAATTGACATAGATGTGCAGACGTTATCTTATTTTGTGTCCATATTGGAGGTTCTGATATATATCTACTGTGTCAAAAGGTGTATTTTAGTATTTGGAGCCCACTAGTATCTTGACTACAAACTTGTTACTATCTAAATGCAACTTCTATTTTGCCATAAAAAAAGGTTCTTAGAGGTTGCTTGTTAGTCGGTGTCATAACTAAGTTGTTGGTAATCTCTTTCAGTGTCTTCTAGGGAGTATACAAGAGAGAACACCTAATTACAGTTTAGGAGCTAGAAAAGTATACAAGAAAATTAACCCCACCCAAAAAAAAAAAAAATTGCAAAGACCCAAAGAAATAACAATGGAAAGAGAAACATCTAAGCTCTCCCGACTAGCATTCCCGGTCTTCATAACTCTGACCATTCCTTTCAAGCCAAATACACCACATGAGATAGAGGAATCATTTTCCATATGGCCGCAATTTTGTGATTACCGGAAGACCTCTCAAACAATCCAGAAGATCCACCACCCTTCTAGGCTTCTCATCAGAATTGATTTACTTTCTTTTGGGAATTCTGTCATAGACAATTTGTTTTTTAATGTTTTTCTCCACCCGTTCATCATCCCTCCCTATGGTGTGTATGCATACCCTTTATATCTGAATTTTCCAAGGCTAAAGTGATAGGTTGACATCCCACAGTACTCTGAGGTGCATATGTGCCTTTCCTTGATGTTCCTGTTAGACGTTATTATTCTCCTGAGAATTAGATTATATTTGAGTTTGGGCATTTTTAATTGTTGCAACCTATATGCATATAAAATAATAATAATAATCGAAACATAGACATTAAGGTAGCTGTCAACTTAGAGCTAATTTTGATGATTGAGTTGGTCTGTATATGATCATGGAGCACATTCTTGACGGTAGCTCCCTTTTTGTACATCAGTCTTTAATTGTTTTTAAAGGGTACAGTACCCTGTAAATTTTTACACCAATTTTCTATTTAAAAAATAAGAGAATAATGGAAAACTAGCAGAAATAGAGGTGTCTGTTTTGTCTGATCCACTAATAAAAGAAGTACGTAAATGGTGACACCAACTAGATTTATTGCTTTCATTTAAATTCATGAGAAAGTGAGGCTGGCACCATTTGAGATTAGACGGAGAGAGTCGTGCATCAGAGGCTTTCAAATGCACAAATGTGAGAGTGATTTATCAATGTGGAAAAATAAAAAATGGGAGAAAGGGAGGCAAAAAATTATTTAAGTTGAAAATTATAAGGAAACACGTGGTTGTTCAATAGAGAATTGAGGATATAATCCTAGATAGAGTTAAGTGGCAGAAAATAATCCATGTAGCAGGCCCCAATTAGTTTATATTAAGGCTCATTTACCTGTTAAAAAAATTAGGTTATTGTGATATCCCATATGATAAGAGGATAATGTAGGTAGTGTATGGGATCCTGCATTGTTTGGTAAGGATAAGTTCTTACTTTTTATAATGTTCCAATGGGACTCCAATTGTATTATTGACTAGTCCTTTTGGAGTATAGTTCATGTGGTTTGGGCCTTCCATTGAGGCGTTATTTTTATACTGACGCTCATTTGGCTTGAGCTAATCTCCTCTCCATATAAAGCGAGATCCAATGAAGGTCACAAAGTTGATTCATTCTTGTCATGTATTTCTTAAATGCTTACTTTCAGAGAACATGTGATCTGCTTGATCTTGCATTTGTGTCAAAACACAGATCCCCTATTTTGGTATTCTAGCCATGCACTTAGCCCATCTTTAAGTTGGTACCATATCTTTCAGCTTCATCCCTTATTTTTCCATAGTGGGAGGGCTATTGATACTCCATGCTAGAGGCACGTGCCTTCCAATACAATGTCCAAAAACTTCCAATATGATGCCCATTTCTAAGAAGTGGAGTTTATGATAATACTTTTTGTGTAACCAAATAAATTGAGGTTAGATAGTATGTAATCTCTTGGCCTGTTAGTCCTATTTCATGATTTTTAAAGCATCTTCAGCAATTTAATGTTGGAATGTTTTGTGATGTATGAATATTATAGACTAATGGTATTCAATTTTATTATCATTTCTTTTTAATTTTGATTATTTTCAACTTGACAATTTGGCCAGGTTTGCATGAATATTCCCAAAGGTTTTGTTGTAATTTCCATTTATCACAATGGGTAACTATATTTAGTGATATCTATGTGTAACAGGAAATGCGTGCTCCAACTTCTGCGTCTTTTGGAAACCCCACTGACCCCAACCATAAAGAGGGCTGGCGTTTGGATGGTTCTGAGGACAGGAAAGATTGGAGGAGGACTGTCACTGACAATGAAAGCAGCCGTCGCTGGCGTGAGGAGGAAAGAGAAACTGGCTTACTCGGTGCTAGAAGAGATCGCAGGAAGGCCGAACGCCGTGTTGACAACGCCTCAGTCAGAGAAACAGGTGAAAGTAGAGCATTGCCTACCTCTGATCGGTGGCATGAGGGTCGCACTTCTGGGCATGAAACACGGCGTGATAGCAAATGGTCATCTAGATGGGGCCCTGAAGACAAAGATAAGGATTCTCGAACTGAGAAGAGAACAGATGTAGAAAAGGAAGATGCTCACAGTGACAATCAATCTTTTGTTAGCAGCAACCGTTCAGCTTCTGAGCGTGACTCTGATTCTCGTGATAAATGGAGGCCACGCCATAGATTGGAGGTTCATTCTGGTGGTTCAAATGCCTACCGTGCAGCACCTGGATTTGGACCTGAGAGAGGACGGGTAGAGGGTTCAAACTTGGGATTTACTCTTGGACGAGGAAGATCAAGTGCTATTGGGAGAGGTTCATCAGCAGGTCCCGTTGGTGCAGCTCATTTTGACAAATATGAAAGTGTCCCTGGGAGACCAAGTGACTCAATGACTTCTTTTTTGTACCCAAGGGGAAAGCTTCTTGACATATATCGGAGGCAACAGCTTGGTCCATCTTTTACTACCATGGCAGCTGAGATGGAGGAGTTACCCCCTATTACTGAAGTAGGTTTTATTGAACCATTGGCTTTTGTCACCCCTGATGCTGAAGAGGAGGTAGTTAATTGAATCCTGTAATTAATTCACTTTTTCTTCTCATTTAATTTTTGTGTATAACAAAGATCCATTTTCCTTGAAACTTGCTAAAATCTGTTGTGCTCTGTAATTGGTCCATGTAATGTTAACAGGCCATCCGTGGTGATATATGGAGGGGAAAGATCACAAGTAGTGGGATGATGTACAGTTCAAATAGGAAGGGAAGATCGACAGAAAATTTAACAGGTATTTTCAGCTCAGTTGCTTTTAACTTCTGTTATACATTTATGCTTGGTCTAAATCTTGCAAAGCGGTTCCTTGTCTAGATGCTGAAGAATTAGACTCAACTGAACAAAATCAGGGCTTCTTGCCCTCAATTCTCACTGAAGGGGTCGTTGATAATTCACATGGAGCTGCAATTGAGGACGTATATCAAGCTGATGATGGTGGTACCTTATTGAAATATGGCTCACAGAGGAAAATGGTAGATGGTGAGTAACTGTTTAACTGACCCTTGGGGCATATCTTTGAACCCTATTTATTTAATTTTGGTTAATTCTACATCTGAAAGATTCTGAATGTATGTCATTTACAGAAAGATATACCGCAGAAGATAAAATTACTGGAGCAATTCATGCTTTGGCCCCTAAGTTTTCAGAAAGTAATGGTGTCCACGGTGTCTTAGAGATTGATGGTGCTCAGCATGGTCCTTCTCTGATCAATGTTGGTGAACGATGGCAGATGGCAGACTCTGACTTTACCACGCATGCTCAGTTTGATGCCATTAAGTTTCCCACTTCATTTGACATCAGATCCAAGCTTCCTGGTGAATCAAGTTCTCTCTTTGTTTTGCCTTCTCCTGAGCAGAATCAAAGTGGATGCACTGACAAGAATGACTTAGAAAGGGTAACTCCACATGAGGAGTTAAGTTTGTACTACATTGATCCTCAAGGGGTGACCCAGGGACCATTTGTTGGGGCTGACATTGTTTTATGGTTTGAACAAGGATTTTTTGGGACAGACTTGCTAGTCCGCTTGGCAGATGCTCCTGAGGGAACACCTTTCCAAGAATTGGGTAAACTCATGCCGTATCTGAAGGTCAACAACGGATATGCCAATAGCACAGAAACAAACTCTAAGTTAGAGCTATGTGAAGAGTCAGAGGCTGGTTTAACTGCTCCTGCTTCTATTTTGAAAAGCAATTCATCTGCCGTAGATGACCTTTGCCAGCCGCGGCCTGAATTCAATAGCATTTCTGCTCAGCCTGTTCAGTCAAGAGTATCTGAGCCTGAGGTCTCATTGCAACTGCCACATTCTGAGGGTCAACGCTTTCCTAAGTTCAATACACAAGAAGAAGGTTTGTTTTCTATTATTAGCGTTTCTGGTGATTATTTTCTTATTTTCAATTATTTTAACAGATTGATTCAACTTTCACAAAAAGAATTCTCATTGTTCCTTCTTTTTTTTTTCCCAGAAATTGTGTTTCCGGGAAGACCAGGAAGCACTGGATATTCTATTGCAAAATCTAGTGGGAGCAATCATCATTCTTCCGAAAATTCTTTCACCCGTCCTCTTCCGAATGAATTGACAGAACCTGGAGTACCAAATCAAAATGATAATAAGTTGCATCCCTTTGGCTTACTCTGGTCTGAACTTGAAGGTCATACGAAACATACGAAGCCATCCATTCTGTCGAGCATGGGAAGGGATGCACCGTTTGGTGCTATGGCTGATCCAGCTCTTCCTACAGAGACGTGGTCTGATGTTTATAGAAAAAATACACTTCCTGACCCGAACTTGTATCAAGATGCCATGGCTGCTCGTCATTTGTCACTGATGGAGCAGGAATCCAACCATTTTGATTTAGCAGAGCAGCTTATGGCACAGCAATATCAGCAGCAGCAACTCCAACAGAGAAATTTGTTGTCTCATGCACATTTAAATGAATCAGTTTTAGAACATTTGCCTAGTCAGAATCTTATACACCACCAACACTTGGCCAACCTTTCTGCACCAGATCTGGATCATCTTATGACACTTAAGTTGCAACAGCAGCGGCAGATTCAGCTCCAACAACATCATCAATTGCAGCAACAGCAGCAGTTTCATCAACAGCAAAAGCTTTTGCAGGAGCAACAGCAATCTCAAGTCCGGCAGGTGCTTCTTGAACAGTTTTTACGTAGTCAATTGCACGATCAAGGGCTTGGGCAGTCACATGTAGATCCTATCAGAGCCAACAATGTTCTTGATCAGGTTTTATTAGAGCAACACCTTCTACACGAACTGCAACAACAGTCTCATCATCCTTTAAGGCATATTGATCCATCTTTAGATCAACATATTCGTGCAAAATTCAATCACATGCCACAACAAGATCGTCAGAGAGATTTACTTGAGCTTATATCACACACACAGCATGGACAGATGCCGTCACTGGAGCAACAGCTTCTTCAACAAGACCAGCTGCAGGCTCGGCAGTTAATGGGATTGAGGCAGCGGACAGGTATTGAGGGGGAGAGGCATATTGGTTCCATATGGCCAGCAGATGAATCTGATCAGTTTCTCAGCAGTCATGCTGCTTCTCACCGTGCTCATTCTTCAGGGTTTGGCCCATTGGATGTTTATCAGCGGCCATCCCACGAGGAGCATCTGAATCATCTTGAGCGGAATGCTTCATATCAGGAGCGCCTTCGGCAAGAGCGTTATGACCCTGCCTCAATGCAATTTGAGCGGTCAATGTCTTTGCCTGCTGGTGCTCCAGGGATGAATCTGGATGTTCTAGCTATGGCCCGTGCTCATGGTTTAGATATGCAAGAACCAAGTACACGTATGCAATCTAATGCTCAAGTGGGTACATTTTCATCTAGTATCCACCCTCATAATCCCCATCATCTTTTGGTTCCCAATCAATTTCATGCCTCACAATTGGATGCAATTGAGGGCCGCTGGCCTGAGAACAATGAGCAGCTGGAGAATGACTGGATGGAATCTCGGATTCAACAACTGCATATTAATGCTGAGCGACAGAAAAGGGAGTCAGAAGCTAAAAGAACTTCTAATGATGCATCCTTATGGATGTCGGATGGGTTCAATGATGAGAAGTCAAAACAATTGTTGATGGAACTGCTTCATCAGAAATCAGGTCATCAATCTACAGAGCCATTAGATGCAGGCAAGGAAACAAGGGCACCATCTGGCCTTTATTCTGGGTCAGGCTACTCGGATCACCCATTCAGTGTTCGTGTAGATCAAGAAGCAGGTCTGACTAAATCATTTCAAGTGGGCTCTTATGGTTCTCATTCATTTGAACCACTGCAGGATGAGCGGGCCAGCAGTGAAACCATGCCATATAGATCTGATTCTGGAGCACTGATTGAGGGAGAGTCACACTTGGCAGGCATCAATGAGATTGGTCAGGCAATTTACAAAACCTCTAACATGATTGGCAAGCCATCTACGAGCCACGAGTTCTCAGAAGCTGATGGGAGGAAGTATGGCTCCATAAGTGAGGGTTTGGGGAAGGGTCCGATTTTCGAGATTCAAGAAGACATGGTTGAGCAAGCTGGTTTGTCTGCTCTAGATCGTGGGGAGATTTCATTTAATGCCCTTTGCAGGCAATCATCAACTGGTACTGCAAAAAGTTTCAGTCTCAATTGTTTCTTTTCAAGCCATTGTGTTGTGCTTGTATCAACAGTGATATGTTTTTTTTTTCTTTCTAAATTTGTACTCAGGTGGGAAAACAGGCTTCTACAATGATAAGATTGGATCTGGTAATTCATTTGTGGAGGAAATCTCTAGGGAGCGGTAAGTTTCTCTAGTTTTGATGCTTTATAAGTTGACTCTGTTGAAGAGAAAACCCCGGTAGCTCTATTTCATGAGAGCTGTACTAAAGGAACTGGATAGCTTTCGATAAAAATTACTAAGCTGGCTTTTGGTACTTGTCAAAATTATTGGTTTATGAGTATAGAGATGGAATGGAGTAAATTGCACGGAGACCTTGGAGGGGGTGTGGGAGAACTGTTATTATTCTTATTATGATATGCCACTCTTGATTGCTGTTTTTCTTATTCGTTTTTGTACTTTTCTTTCTTATTATGATAGAATCATGCAAGACTGTGACATACTTAACTGATTTTTGTTTCTTTGATTGACTTCCTGCCAGGGTGCCTGTTCCATCCAAAGGGCCAGAGAACATCTTGCTGAGACGTCCTCCTGTCTCCCACAACTCATCATCACAAGAAGGATTGTCTGAGCTGGTCTCAGATCCAGTAATGAGAGGGAAAATTTCTACAAGTGGTGCTGCCGATGGTACATACTTTTCAAATTCTTCTTACTCCTTTCTTCTCCTGCATAAAGTTGTTGATTATATTTTCTCTAAATGTTCAGGGGGTAGACGAGACCCAGGTGTGAATTTAGTAAACCAAGGTTCGGACATCATGGCATCTGGCAAGAAAGACATGCGTTTTCGGCGTACTTCTTCTTTTGGAGATGCTGATGTTTCAGAGGCATCATTTATAGATATGTTGAAGAGTAATGCCAAAAAGACACTTCCGGCAGAGGCTCAGTCGATGGCAGGATTTTCAGAGACAATAGATGGAACACAAGGGGGACGAAGTGGCAAAAAGAAGGGGAAGAAAGGGAGGCAAATTGATCCTGCTCTCCTTGGTTTCAAAGTCACCAGCAATCGCATCATGATGGGTGAAATTCAACGCATAGAGGATTAGCCCCTTTTAAGATTTGTATTTTCTTTCTGTTGTGCATTTTTTTAGAAGTTGTATAGGTTCAAAGCCCTTGGTATAAAAGCTTCTGCCAAAGAAAATTCTTTCATTCTTACAGGGTGTGCGGTGTAATGACGGTTTTAGTTCTGTACAGACTAACAAGGTTTATAAAGGAAATCTTCCATCATGGTATATACATCTGAATTGCCGGTTCACCTCCTCTAAAGCCTAAATTTGGGGGTAATATTTCTAAGGCTCTACAACATTTATGGTCGTTCAATAGGGGATGTTTGGAAATTATTTATTAAGTAATTTTACATATAATTATGAATCACATAATCGTTTTAAAAAATAATGAGATTTATTATTAAAAAATTAATTTTGTTAATGTAATTTTCTTATTTTATTCACTTTTTTTAAAGCGATTACACGATTCATGATTGTAAATATCTTTTCTCTTATTTTCATCTATTTCCATCTCATCTAATTCTCAAACATAACTCAAAATGCACACAAATTTAAACTAATCATTATAATTTTTCTAAACTCTTGAATAAAAAATAAAAAATAATTTAATTTTTTTAAATTTTAATACAAAAATAATATTAAAAAATAATGTTGTAACAATATTTTAAATTATAATAATTTTTATTCAACTTTTTTCTTTGTTTCAAAAATCTAAAAAATACTTAACTTAAACTATGTTACTATTATATACAAATCATCTTATTATTATTCATAAGATTTTCATCTCATCTCATTTCTGCAACCGTATTATAAGGCCATCAATAAATTTTACCTAGTGCTTTCTAATTAAGAGTGAATTTATAAATCACTTTGTTTTTTGGGACTTCTTCTGGGAGGGTTTTGCATTTCTTCCTTATTTTTCTTTTCTTCCCTTGTTTTCTTTCAATGAAACTTGTCAGTACAATGCTACTTCACTTTGTATTGCTCATTTATTTCCATCCGCACATCACACCTACCCAGTGAGGAGCATCGAGCCCAGCTCAATCTTGCAGAGTTTTCAACTTTACAAGCAAGCAATATCCAGAAGGCACGCAAAGGAGACTCATGAAAATTACAGTAAAGGTAGTTTTAGGTAAGAATTACGTGACAAACAACGATGAAGATTTCTATCTTCTCCAGACTCAACAACTAGTGTTCAGTGATCCAAACCAAAACATTGTTTTAAGACTGAAGCCATTGGCCTTGGAAGAGTTGCATGACTGTTTTACCCATTATCCACTCCAATTCAGACGATAATAAGGGAACTTGATTGGCAATATGGGTCACCGCATCTTTTGCTCCTTTATATCCGCATTGGGGAACAACAAAGGGGAAGTCACTGCAATAAAAATGTATTCAGGAAGAAAAAAAGAGTTTGCCCATTTGCCCATTTGGTTGTTACATTTTTTCTTCCCTTGAAGAATATGAAACCTTATCTTTAAATTAAATGAGCAGTATAAAGAAAAGATGGAGCTACCTGCCCCACATGACACGGTTAGCACTGAAGCTGGATACGACTTGGGACAATGGGTGGGATAAATCCTGATATGGAAATGGCATTCTTGACAACCTGAAAACCGCACTGAATTTTACATAGACCTGCAAATGAATATTCATATCATGCATCAAGTGCGTTAGACATCAACACACTGACTGTTAAAACTCCCTAACAAAAGAGAACAGGAGAAAAACAAGAATGCCTATGAGTTACAAGGACCCAACCCATGCTCGGGCATTTGACAGATGTAGTTCACAGGCAGCATTTGAAATTTGTAATAAAAGCTTACGTTATCACAAACAAATTTTTTTTTTTTTTTTTATAAGTAATCGATGTTATCACAAACTAATCTGTTACATGCATCTTAGAAATACAATTACCTCGGGAACCCTCTCTGTGTAGTAAAGAACTTAAGGTTCCTCAAGTAAAGCTCGATACATAATCATGCAATTATAAGGTGTTGGTTTCTAGCAAAAGAAAGTGAAAACAAAATGCACTCCAAGAACATGATATATTAGTTCAAAGTATGATCAGCCTTTGTGATCTCAAGATGGCAAATGTAGTTGGGAGGAAAGCAGGAATTGCATACATGCTGTGTCATTTAAAGGTGTACGGGACATGTTACCTGCGGGAATCTAGATAGCTTTAAAAGCTCAGAGAAGGCCAGGCTTTCATCATCATTTCTGAAAATTGACAGCAAAGGAAGAAAATTTATATCGTCTTCTATCAGGATTGAAAAGATTTTCTTAACCTAGAGTGAAGCTCTGAAAGAACTCACAATGGTGGCTTGCAGAATGCCAAATGATCAAGCAAAACAACTGTTGATGGAAATTCTATACAAAGTTTCTCAATCTCCGAAACATGCAGACTGAGACCCTGGAATATCCATCTGATTAATACATTACAATCTTTACCACGGGGATCCAATATTTATGTACCCAGATATTGTCCCAGCCACAAAGCAGGTGAATACAAATGAATTGAGCACATAAATAAGTGAGTAGAATCCTTCTGTCACTTGGAAGAACAAGCTTGTGAAAGATAACAGCAAGTTAAAATACATTTTACAAATAAGTTGTTTTTTTTTTTTTTTTTGCTAATGTGGTTTGAGTTGAGTAGAATCAGAATACCTTCATACACATGAAACCAACTGGCACTCCAAGTTCTCCTGCCCTGGAAAAAATTGCCTTCCCAACTTCATTTGTCATCTGCAAAACAAAAAAAAAAAAAAAAAAATTAGGAATATTTCAAACATGAACATCAGAATTTAGCACATGTAAGAGAATATGTATGGATAAAAAGTGATGACGAGTACGGAGGGACAAAACGCAGCTGTTGCTTCCTTGATATGCGTTAAAAATCTAGCACAGCTGTAAGAGACTCAGGGCATGCTGTGTGAGTGGTATTGCAAGGAAACATACAACATTCTATTTTAATGGTCTTATGTGGCATATATATTATTTATCATATGGAAAATAACTTCAAATGTATTTGCCCTCTTCAGCACCACATGCACATGCAATATAGTTATAGGGATTCGCAGACCATTGGGTGGGAATTCTGGAAAGAAACTTCCAATTTGAGATATGATAGTTAGTCATATTCTTATCTTTCTTTCAGGAATCAGATGCTTCCAGGGGATATCTCTGGGTCCATGGGGGACAGTCAGCATTTAAGAGTTTAATGTATGTGAAAAGAGAAGAAAATTCCCTTGCTTCATCCAAGAAAATCAACTAACTAGTGCATAAAACCTTAGCATATGTATCAAGTTTTCAAAAGGTTGACTAATGAAATCAACGGGAGTAAAGGAAAAAAAATCAGGACAAATAGTTGAGACAACGCCTACTGGCTGATTACTACCTGTTGACCAGATGGCCACAAATATGGGTTAAAGCGAACAGCTCGATAGCCATCCTGGCATGAAAGTAGATTGTGTCAACATAATTCCTCAGAGACAAAACAGTGGGTACATGGGATTGTCTGGAAACCTTTAAAATGAGATGTTCAAGCTGCTTAACCCCACTTCCATCTTCTGCTGGATTTGCAAGGCAGCAACCAACAAATTTGGTAGGGTACTTCTTCAGGACACTGTTCAAGGATCAAATAGGCATAAGGCAATAGCTTATGCTGCTATGCTGTTGCGTGGGAATGAACATAACATAGTAGAAATCAAAAAAGGAAAACATTTGAAATCCATATAATAAACCAAGAAAAAAAGAAACATGCAATTGCAGGTCCTGCCAATTCACTGTTTGGCTAGCACAAACAGAAGCCCACATTTTTTATGGAGCATGTGTGGGAGTTATCAAACATGCTACCAACCAATGAACGAGTTCTGACCCCTGACCATGCCTGTCCTTGAAAATATGTGTTTAATGGAAAATGAAAAGGTACTCAAAAGCTAAAAGTATATTTTTTAAGCTATGACTTCCACGAGGTAACTACAATATACCATTCCAGATGCTGGGTTCTACTCACTTCTACATGAGTATAAGTTGTGCTGGCTGTTTCATATATGCCAAGAAAAAAATTCATGTGGGCTGTTTTTACCATGCACATGTGGGATTTTAAGTTTGTTGTCAACAGACCTTGTCACCAGAGAATGATCAAACTTATGATTAATGGGCTGTACAATCAGTGCACCATCTACGCCCGCTTCTTCCATGCACTGGATAGAAAGAAACATATGCATTCAGAAAAATATGGGATTTCTATTTTTTTGATAAGTAATAAGATATTTTATTTATCAGAAAGTAGGCATAGCACAGGTACACTGGAAATATACATGTGAATACACCTATTTAGGAACTAAAACAGTTGCAAGGAAGTCATGGAAGCTGAGACCATTCAAATCTAATATATGGGATTTCTTTTTCATACTCAAAAGGAAATAAGTACATCCTTCAAAAGCAAATATTTGATCCAAATTGGACAGACAGAGACAGTTCATGCCCAAAAGCAAAACTCCAATATGTTTCGAACAAACCCTGAGAACCTCATCAAAATATCACCAATAAAGCATGAAATACAGGGAGAGATAAACACACATAAGTTGCATAAAAGGCATACCTCAAGTAAGAAATCGACGTTTCCGGGCAAAGTGGGCTCTTGGCCAGGAAAGTAAGGATATTTATCCGCAGCCTTCAGAAAATAGAACAAAAAAACATACAAATTTCACCCTTTTCGGCCTCCGAGAGAGAGAGAGAAAAAAAAAAATCTAAAAATCACACATTGAAAACATTGATTATGAGAACTTGAGGTGAGTTCCTTCACAAATGGAGGGAGTGAATTTTACCTCTTGAGGAGATGCCCATACATGCAAATGTGAATCTATAACTTTTGTGGGAGAAGGAGCTGTGCGATCAATTCCACTGGCTGCCATTTTGGTTGCAGGTAATCTGGACTGGGAATGGGATTTCTTTGCAAAAGATGCGGGTCGTTGAGAATAATTAAGTTGATAATGAGGGACCGGAACTGAAAGTAAATTCTTTAACCTCGCTGCCATTGTGGCTACACAGATTCACAGACTTCCAAGTAGTGGTATAGCGAAAAATAGACAAAAGGGTCGCAAAGAAAATAACAAAGATTTTTCGTTTAGTACATATAATGGCGACGCTATGGTTGTTAGGTCGACAATGTCGTCCTAACAGATTAAGATTTTTCGGGGACATGGATCATTGGAAATATTGACTAGTTTCAAGTATATTTCCTAAAATGAAAAGCCCATAAAATATATTTAAAAAAACAACTATCTTGATATAATTATTAAAGAAAAGTAACTTAATAGTGAGAATAATATTTACAACCTACCTCAATTCCTTATTATAATTTTTTTAAATTTTTATATAAAATATAATAAATAATTTAATTTTTTTAAATTTTTATACAAAATATAATAAATAATTCAATTTTTTTAAATTTTAAAAATATTTTATTTTACTATTTACAAATTCTTTCAATTCAGAAACTACTATTAGACTAAAAAATGAGAAACTTTTTCTAAAAAAAGTTAAAAATAACAAATATATATGAGCAAGGAGGATTGAGGATATTCCTGAAGGGAATCAGGGATGATGCCACTCGCCAGAGGATGCAATCGTCATTTGGGAAAAGCCTAGGGGAGGTTCCGGTCATTTTAATAACAAGGCCTTTGGTCAAACTCAGCTTGAAAGCGTCGTCCCTTTGCATTGATAAAGGAACCAGCTTGACCAGCTCCCCGCTCGCCTTGTCACTCGGCACTCACCACCTTCACCATCCCCAACTCCAACTCCACCTACGTCAATGGCGGCCTCTTTTACAACCCTTGTAAAGAAACCCTCTCTTGCTCTTACTTCTCATTTTCTTTTTCCTACACTTTCTCGGAAACCAATAGGAATTTAGTTTGAAATTCCTTTAAAAGAAAAGCTACCTATTTCTCGTCCGATTCTCTCTCTCTGACAGTTTTCTTGGACTTGCAGCCGAGTGTGGCGTCGCTACCCGGTCCACGAAAGGGTTACGAGATCGGGGTTCCGAATCCCACGTGTAGTTTGGTTAAGATTCGGAGTTTTGCTTCGCCGTCGGACATTTCACAGTCTGCATTGGGCTTCGCCTCCCGGTCTTTGCGTCATCTTAAATATTCGTCGTCGAACCCTTGTGGGAGGAGGCCCGTCCTTCTTAACTCGGTCAGGGCCAGTGCTGAGGTTAGGGTTTTCTTTCTAATGCATTTTCTGTCAACTCTATTGGTTGGTGCGGATATGGCAGAAAGTTAAAGGAGATTTGGAGGAAAGAAACAAAAATAAATACTTTTGTTCTGATGCTTCTATTTTGTTTGCGGATGTTATGCTAGCAAACCGTAATCTAATCTACGTATCAACGTTTCTAAGATTAGTATAAATCAGAATGAATGAACTCGTATATTTGCTGGATTTCGAAGTGCTTTGCCAAAATTACGACGCTTAAATGTGGATTAGTGGGTTAGTGAGAAGTTTGAGGCATTAAGAGCTAAATGTTGTAGAATTGTGTGTTCTGACTTAGCGAGCTTTCGTCTTCTCTTCATTCGATTTCAGGAAGCGACTTTACAATCAAAAGTTACCAACAAGGTGTATTTTGATATTAGCGTTGGGAATCCAGTAGGGAAGCTTGCTGGAAGGATTGTGATCGGGTTGTATGGTGATGATGTGCCCCAAACGGCAGAGAACTTCCGTGCCCTTTGCACAGGTTGTTTTATTAGTTATTTGGTCGTACAAGTTGAGTTTTCTTGCCTTCTTCCAGTTATCTTATTTAGGTGACCTTTTTGGATGCATTTCATTCAACCTCAATTCTCTCCTTTCGGTATGCAAATTCACTCTGAATTATCAATCTTGTATCTTGATTAGGAGAGAAGGGCTTTGGGTACAAAGGTTCCACAATTCATCGTATAATCAAGGATTTCATGATTCAAGGAGGGGACTTTGATAAAGGAAATGTGAGTGCATTTCTCACACTTATACATCCATGGATCATTTTTTCTCCACTGCAATAATGACTGCATCATGGGTATCGTGTTTTTTGTTGCTAATCTTTTCAATCAGGCTTTGAATCGACAAAAAGTTCAGTAAGATTTAACATGAAAAAATATCAACCAATTTGCAGCATTTGAGTTTGTTCGCCACTGTAATAAAGCGTTTTTTTGTGCTTTATATAGATTGGTAAGAAGCCAAGTTTTATAGAAGAAAGAAAGTCAATTCAGCTTGCTGTTCATGGCTCCCTCAATGTTTTTCATTGTGAAATATAGTTTTGTTTCCCTTACATCCGTTTGATTTAACCTCAATAAATAATTTATACTGGGTTCTGGTAAAATGATTTACCTGAGGGATTTGGGCTTTGTTGGTGAGTTTTCGTTAAAAAAGAAGAAAAAAAGAAAAATAAAATCTGATACGAATCTACAAAAGAAAGCACAATTCATTTGCTACCTTTGTATTCTTTATAAACCCCCCCCCCCCAAAAAAAAAAAAAATGCTTGACTGAGCAAAGTGTTTTTCCAACTTCTTAGGGCGAGTTGCATGGATTTCTTCTTGGCCTTTATTCTCTTTCTAACACTGAATCTCTTTATCACATTATTGGTCATTGTATTTCGAACAAATGCCAGGTGTCCATCTTGTGTTCTGTTTGTGGAAAAGGAAAAGTTAACGTTTTATTTTGTAACCTTTGGTTCTGTTTTTATGGGAGTTCAAGCCTGAACTTGTTACTACATCGACCAGCTAATTCTCCTCAACTCAAAATTTGTGTAGGGTACTGGAGGTAAAAGTATATATGGTCGTACATTTAAAGATGAGAACTTCAAGTGTAAGTTAATTTTTACTCCTCATAACACTGTTGCAAAAGGTTGGGACTCTGTCATTTGAAGCCCACCTTAGATCCTTGGTTGCTTGTGGTCAACTCTTCAAATTTTTTTTTTTTTTTAATCTTTTTTGTATATATTATGACTGTGCCCTTGCACAACTTAATGATAATTTGTAGTGTCTCATGTTGGACCGGGAGTTGTTAGCATGGCAAATGCAGGCCCCAACACGAATGGGAGTCAATTCTTCATATGCACTGTCAAGGTAACTAAATGTAGTAGAAGCCTTCTAGGATGCTATTTCTAATTGTCGGAGAAATTTTAAATGCTTTACTGTTATTTGTTCCTATGTTCTTTTGTTATGGAATTCTACTTTAGAGATTTGAGAATACACGTCGGAAATATATTTTTCTGTCTGTTTGCTGGTAATGTAATCTCTGAATAAAAATGGGCACCAGTTGTTAGTTTGTATATTGGAATGGCAGAGCAGTTGTCCAGAAATGCCACTTGCGAACCCAGAAATAGATAATTTGCAGGAGGCAGTAAGCTAAATTGTCCTGTGCAAGCCCCATCAGGGAGGATTAGGATTTTTTTTTTCTTACTTTGTTTCTGAAGTACTATATCTCGGTTATTCTTCCTTTCTGCATTGTCTACTACGAATACAGGTATCTTCATAAGCTTTTGGCTGTTGAATACATACTGGACTGCTGATTTTTGAACTTTAATTGAGTGCCCAATTAAACAATACCATTTCTATATCTGTGAGCTAGTTTGTTTGACGGAATGTCGCATTTGCTTAGTGATAGCGTTCAGAAGATCATGTCATGTTATGGCTTTGTGACGTGAGTTATGATATCTATATCTGATAATTGGCAGACATCATGGCTGGATCAAAGGCATGTTGTCTTTGGGCAAGTTCTGGAAGGCATGGATGTTGTTAGGCTAATTGAATCCCAAGAGACAGACCGAGGAGACCGTCCTAGAAAGAAGGTGGTCATAGCTGACTGTGGTGAGCTTCCAACAGTCTAATGCCGATGTTCCCAGCTTTTATCTTTTCCTTTGCTTCTTTTAGGAACTTTTGGCCCTCTGGGAGACTGGGACTATGCTACCCAATTTAGAGGACTCTTCTTTGGATAAGTTCTGCACCAAGGGATTTTTTATTATTATTTCTATCTCAGAAAGAAGTGTAGTCCTAAGATGCAGTTTGGATTGTAAGGTGAGATGAGATGATTTTAAATGAAAATAAAATAAAATATTATTAAAATATTATTTTTTAATATTATTATTAGTTTAAGATTTGAAAAATGAATATTGTTTATTATATTTTATGTGAAAATTTAGAAAAATTGGAATGATTGGATGAGAAGAGATGAAATATTTTCACTATCCAAACACTTTTAACCAGAAATGAGAATTCTTTACACAAGGTCTAGAGTTGAATACGGTAGAATTTTCATACAGTACGTGCAATTCGAATCAGATGGCAACGGGTTAAAGTGAAGCTTGACGAGATTTATTCACCATTCCATTATGCTTTGGTTGAATTATACTTATTTTCTCATTTTCCATTTTGTTAGTGTACGAGGGCCTAAAAGTATGAACCCAAACAGCCTACTTCAGTGAACTCAGAAACCTAGCTTTTGTTGGGCTCGCCAATCTATCCAAAACTGAATGAACCTTTCAATGGGCCGGTGCCAGCAAGCCTGTGTTTTGCTGACTGCCGGCCCATATGAACGTGACCTCCAATGGATAGCACGGAACCAGCTTTAAGCAAATCACAAGATTCCGTTAGAAAAAAGATAGTTGATTTTTTTCACTTGTGAACATTTATTTTAGATGTGTCTGGTTGTTAAATTCATCTCAACTCATTTTAAATTAATTATTGATAAAATCTATTATTTTTTCAATTTTTTATAAAAAAGTTAAATACATCTCAATAAAATTTATAATACATTATTATTTACAGATTATCTGAAATCACCTTAACATCTAGATGCAATGTTAAAGTACATTTATGAAAGTTAAAAGTAGAACTACAACTACCTCGATTCCACTAGCTTTTTTATGGAGAAAAATTGTAGCCAAGATTATGGGGGGGGAAGAGGACAAAGCTCTCACGTTTTCCACGCGATGCTCCACTTAAAATGTAGGGTTCATTTTCTCCACTCGAGGTAACTGCATGTTTATTTTCAAGCTTTTGGTTGGCTATACTAGTCAAGTGCCCACTAATTTCTTGCTCCAATATGGTTCTCGGTGGGATATGCTGCTCCACATGCGTAATAAGTACAAAAATCTTAAAATATTTGTAGGATTTATGTTACAAAGAGTACACTTGAGCTGTATCACTTCTACGAACAATATTACGACATCTAGATCGAATTCTTGTCATAACTTTTGAATCTAGAATTACACGGCTTCTCCGATATCTATAAATCTGTCGCACGTAGTTTAATCTCTATCTTTTTCTTTAGGAGAAGAGATCTTTTGGTTCAGCTGGAGGGCTGTGAGTGGGACAAGTATAAGTTCATTTCTACCGATAAAAAAAAATATATATATATATAGACTGACATGACTTGATGTGATATGTTAAATAGTAAAATAATTTTTATAAACAATATTTTAGACACAAATATATCACATAAAAATAAATTTACAAACTAAAGTGACTTGATAGTTATGTCTGTTTATAAAATTACTTTTATTGTAAAGTAAATCTAATAGATTCTATAAATCAAATCAGTTTATAGATTTATTTTTGTGTAATCTCTTTATATCAATAGCAATTTTCAATTTTTATTATAAAGTAGATCTAACATATCATATAAAAACATGCAAGTTCCGTTAAATTTGTATTAATTATCCTCAATAAGTTAATTGGGACGAAGACTACTCTGGTTGGGAAAAAAGAATGCGGGAGTTCATATGAGATACGGGAGAAACTTCTTCGTAACGTGCAAAAAATGGAGTATTATGTATACGTGGAACAATTCTATGTGCTATAGGTCAGACCGCTGTAGACTTCCATGTTATTGATTGAAGATGATAAAAGACCATTATAATGAAGAAAATTTTATAAAAACTTCTTAGATATTTTTTAAAGTATGAATAATATGATTATTTTATTTTATTTTGATATATGATTTAAAATATCAATTTTAATTAACATAAGTTCTTATAATAAAATGAAAATGCCAGTGTCCAGACCACGTGACTGAGGTGGACCATAGAAACTAAAAAAACTCAAAATGGAGGGAGATCCGAATGGGTTTCTGTACAATCTTTTGTGGGCCCACACAACTACCCCAGTGGCCACGACATACGACAGTGATACAAACCCCACATGTACTGATAGCTTGTTGTGTAACTAGGATTGTGCCACGTGGAATGGAAGGTGGCGATCAATCACGTGGAATAGGAAAACGACGGGACGTTTGGTTGTGGAGAAGTGTGACGACCCCTGCCCCAATTTTCTCAGATTTTGTCGGTAGACTTTTCTGAATATTATAATAATAAATAAATCATTATACAGTCATCATAGTGCTATCAAACAAGTGGATACCTAATTTCTTGATAATGATTTTGTCTCCGTAACCATACTTTGTTTTTGTCTCTGTTTCTTTCCTTTTTTGAAATAAAAAGATAATTAATTTTTAAAGTTCGGGTTGTCAATGTTAAGTCGTTGTATATATCCACCAGAAAAACATTGTTAATATATATTTTAAAGAAATATAAAAATAAAAATAAAAAATCTAAAACTCATCAGCTCCTTATCCTATCATTCTCATCTTATTAAAAGTTTCTACATCTTAACCCCTTTTGGTAATGAAAGTTGGCTTTTAATACTGAAGGTACCTCATTTTTTTTTGGGTCATAAAACTCAGTGGGTGCCACTCAAATTGTCTCTCTTCATTGTACTTTAGACTATAATTAAAGACTTAAAATTAAAGATGAAAAAGAAAAATGCCCTTATACCCAGAATCTATATAACTAAGGGCTCATTTGATATTAATAATATATGTGAATATTATTAAAATGATTTATGAATAATAATGAAATAATTTATAATTTATGAATATTATTAATAATATTATTAAATATATTTTATTGAGTTTTGTCAAATGAGAGAAAAAATTGAATAAAAATGTTATAAAATTAAAAAATTACTTGAATATAAAATTTTTTTTTTTTGGAAGTTTGAAAAAGTTATATTTATATAAGTTTTTGTGTTTTGTTTTGAGAGTCTAACAAAATTGTAATGATTAGATAGTGATTAAGTAAAAAGTTGAATATTTGAAATTGAGAAGTTTTTTGCATTTTGAGTGTGTTCGGAAATGAAACATTTAAGAATATATGAGAATACTTGAAAACAGTTGTGTTCTAAACAGATCCTAATAGTTCAAAGAGTAAAGTTGTCTTTAATTCTGAAATCATTTGAAGTCGAATTTATTGATATAATCCATTTTAAGTGACTTTTCATATCAAATAATTAAATAAAATATCAATTAAAATGTATTAAATCAATTAATAGCATTCAAGATAAAAAGACTATATTTATTCAAAATTAAAAAACAATGGATAAAGTGATGCGTCATGGTTGTGGATAGAGTGAGTGGAGATCAAACAAGTTGTATATGCAAAATATTAGAAACAAATGATAAACGAGTATAGTGTAAGGATGGAATTTGGGAAAGAAAGTAGAAAAAAGCGAGAGCTAGTTCTCACTTCTCACACCACTGATGATGATGATGCAACGTGGAATAGTGAGTACAGAGAGCTGGGAGAGGCTACTGTTCCGGTAGTGACCTTACCTACCACAGCATTACTTTGGCCACTTCCCCCCCAAAACAAATGAAATTGGCTGGAGTGAAAACTACCTGGGAATAACTTTTGCACATGATCTGTTTGATGAATGTTTATTGCTGTGTTACTGCACGAGTATGAGCTAGTCTTTTTTGGCGGCGTGCTCATGTGTATATCAAGGGGTCGGGGCCATCTTTTTTCATCTAATTTTTTGGATGAATATCGTTGCCCCCTTCTACAAAGCAAAAGGCAATTCATTGCAGTATTTTGAGCCAAATCATTGACATTTTTTCTTGTCATTTTCACCCGCTACATCATGTTTGATGCCGCACAATAAAAGAATCGAGTTTTGTTATGGTCCGTATTGAACGAATAGTTTGAAATCAGGATTCTGCCACGCGTAGGAGAAGAACATAAGGTGTGTGTGTAGAGAGAGAATATTCTGAAGTAAAAAGCAGTGCATCTTGTATCATATACAACAT